>PVHX01018945.1:21260-35696 GCA_004024805.1 Geosciurus inauris
TTTTTTTTTTTTTTTTGGTACTGGAGATTGAACTCAGGGGTACTCGACCACTGAGCCACATCCCCAGCCCTATTTTGTGTTTTATGTAGAGACAGGGTCTCGCTGAGTTGCTTAGTGCCTCGCCATTGCTGAGGCTGGCTTTGAACTCACGATTCTCCTGTCTCAGCCTCCCTAAGTGCTGGGATTACAGGCTTGCGCCACCGCGCCCGGCTTGTCCTAAATGTTAAATGGATAACTATAAAAATTCTAGAAGAAAACAGGAGAAAAATCCAGTAACTTTGGATTTGGTGATGAGTTTTTATATGCAACACCAAAAGCATGACCCATGGAAGAAAAAGTCAATAAGATGAATTTGGGACTGGGATTGGGGCTCAGGGGCAGGGCGCTTGCCTTGCACCTGTGAGGCACTGGGTTTGATCCTCAGCACCATATAAATAAATAAATAAATAAATAAATAAATAAATAAATAAATAAATAAAATAAAGGTGTCCATCTACAACTAAAAAAATTTTTTTTAAAAAGTAAAAACTTCTGTTCTACAGAAGACATTAAGAGAATGAAAAACCTAGCCACAGACTAGGAGAAAATATTTGCAAAACACATAACTGATAAACGATCTTATTCAAAATATACAAAGAACACTTAAAACTCAAAAATAACAAAGCAAACACCTTAAATAAAGAGTAGGCCAAATATTTGGACACCTCGCCAAGAAAACTACCTGCTGAAAACAAAAGCACAGGAAAAGATATACAGTATTTCATGTCATAAAGCAACTGCAAATTTAAAAGGCAAGTTACCACTATATACCCATTAGAATGGCTAAAATTCAAAAACACAGACAACACCAAATGAGGATGTGGAGCAACAGGAACTCTCATTCATTGCTGACTGGAACATAAAATACTACAGATACTATGGAAGGCTGTTTGGCAGTTTCTTGCAAAGATAAACATAGTTTATACAATTCGGCAGTCACACTTTAGGTATGTACTCAACTGAGTTGAAAACTTAAATCCACACAAAAACCTGTATATGAATGTTTACAGTGGCTTGAATGAAACCCACAAAACTTGGAAGCATTCAAGAGTTCTTAAATAGGTTAATAATAGACAAACTGGTACATCCATACAAGGGAATATATGATTCAATGATAAAAAGAAATGAAGCCGGGTGGGGTGGTGCATGCCTGTAATCCCAGCACTTTGGGAGGCTGAGAGAGGAGAATCTTGAATTCAAAGTCAGCCTCAGCAATAGCAAGGCACTAAGCAACTCAGTGAGACGCTGTCTCTAAATAAAACACAAAATAGGGCTGGGGATGTGGCTCAGTGGTCGAGTACCCTTGAGTTCAATCCCCAAAACACTAAATGCACTAAATCCCCAAAACACTAAATGCACAGAAAAAACACTAAATGCACAATGCTAAGTAAAAAAAGGCAATGTAATTTATTCTAATTCTATGCCATTTTGGAAAAAGTAAAACTTAGAGACAGTAAAAAAAAAAAAAAAAAAAAAAGTCTGTGGTTGCTAAGGGATCAGGGCAGGGAGTAGGATGAAGTGCAGTACAGGAGACTTTTAGGACAGTGAAACTATTCTGTATGATATTGTGATGATGGATATATGACATTATGCATTTGTCAAAACTCACAGAATTACATAAAATAAAGGATGAACTCTAAAGTATGTTAAACACATACTTTAACTAAAGTAAAGTATGTGCTTTAGTTAATAATAATGTATCAACATTGACGCATGAACTTTAAAAATGTCCCACGCTAATACAAGATGTTAATATTAGGAGAAACTATGGGGACAGAGAATAAGGGGAAAATGGAAATTGTCTGCACTTTCTGCACAATTTTTATGTAAACTTAATACTACTCTATGAATTAATTATAAAAAACCTGGATGAAAGGTCTAGTTGTGTGGCTGAGACTTGTTGACTGATGCACTTCAATTCAGGGTGACAGGAGAGCTAGCCTTTTTCTTGAGGAGGAAATCCTGTGTAGGTCGTTCCTCATAGATCATTCAGTCTCAAGAAAGAGTCTCACAGCTCCTTCTTGGGAAAGGGGAGGGGAGTTATAATGGACAGGGGAAGAGGAGTACTGGGGGATCCTATGAGCACTTTTAGCCTATTATCATTTTTAGCCCTATACTTTATTCCCCTCCTCCACTGTACATGGTATTCCTGAGTCTAAAACATTCTATAGTTCAATTTTTCTTGCTAACAGGTAATGATAATGTGTACAGGGTAATAATCTAGGAGGGCAGGTAAAGTATCTTCTAGGTTCTTAAGTTCTCTTGGGCTGGGACAAGAGAATGGGCCAGCTTCCACCTTAGGTCAGAGCTTCCCTTGCTTTGCTCAGTTGCTACTCCTCTGTTTTTCAAATGTTTTTTGAAACCTCTAATATGCTAATGGGTCCTTTCTAAGGAAATATCATTTTAATGCCTCTGTTATCTTTTTAATGGGGGGGCTGAAAGAGGGTGAAATGAATCCTTATAGGTTTAACTATAACTTTTTAAAACAATAGCTTTGAAGAGGTCTAATTGACATACAGTTTGGTAAATTTTGACATATAATGAATATATCCATCACTTCTAAATGTCATGTCCTAAAATAATCCCTCCTCATTTCCCCCCTGAACCTGCATCTCCCAATCCTTACCCTCACCTCTCACCAACTACCATTCTACTTTCAATTGTTTTAGATTATTTGGCATTTTCTACAATTTCACACAAATGAAACCACATAGTATATATTCTGTCTGGTTTTTTCACTCAGTAATTTCAGGATCATCCATGTTTGTAGAGCGTTACAGATTGAATGTCTGTGTCCCCCCATGCCCAAAATCACATGTTGAAGCCTTAATCATGATGGTACTTGGAGACGGGGCCTTTCAGAGGGAATTAGGTAAGAAGAGTAGAGCTCTCTTGGTGGGATTAGTGACCTTATAAAAAGACACAGGAGAGAGTTTGCTTCCTCTTCCACCCCCATGTGAGGATTCAGTGAGAAGGCAGCCTCTTGTGAACAAGGAAGATAGCCCTCAATTGGACCTGACTGTAATGACAGGCTAGTCTCAGACTACCAGCCTCCAGAACTGTGAGAAATAAATGTTGCTTAAGCCATGCAGTCTGTGGCATTCTGTTATTACAGCCTGAGCTAAGATGTAATGTACATCAATAGTTTCTTTTTATTTTTAAGCAATACTCTATCATTATGTGTATATCATAAGTGCTTTTCCATTTGACTGTTAAGGGACATTTGCACTGTTTCTAGTTGTGAGTTATTAGATATGCTATGAAAATTTGTGTACAAGTCATTGGATGTATGTTTTTATTTCCATAAAAGTTTAATGGCTGAATCATACAGTAAGTATGTTTAACTTTCTAAAGATGAGCACACTGCTTACTAGTAGGGCACACTTCATTTCCTGTTTTTCAAGAATCACTGTCCTTTATTGTCTGATAGTCACTGTTTTTGTTTTTGAAAACCACCATTTCATATGTTTTTTCCAGTTTTGGGTTCTTTCAAGCAGGACGGCAATTTGGTATCTATTATTCCCTCTTGGCCAGAAGTAGAATTCCTCCATTCTTGATTTTATGCATTTTAGAAACAGTCACTTAGTACCTATTATATGCAAGATGCCTCTGGGCTGAGGTTCTGGTGACAGAGTAATAGGCAAAGTGTATTTTTACCTTTCAAGACCCATATAATCTAACAGGAAATAAAAATAGGTAAACGAGCCTGACTCAGACATTTCCTAGAATTCCATCTTTGGCCTTCTGTTTTCTT
This sequence comes from Geosciurus inauris, assembly GCA_004024805.1. Lineage (NCBI taxonomy): Eukaryota > Metazoa > Chordata > Mammalia > Rodentia > Sciuridae > Geosciurus > Geosciurus inauris. The sequence continues at coordinate 25,054 of PVHX01018945.1, forward strand.
TGCTAACCCATTTTCTCATAAAATTTATCCAGTTTCAAGAATTTTAACTACTATATCTATGTTGATGACTTCCAAGTATATATCTCCACTTCCTGCCTCTTTTGTAGAACTTCGGTCTTGTACTCTCCCACTACTGTTAGCCATATGGACCTGAAATTGGGAGCTTAACTAGGTTCTTTGTGCATCCTTATATATTTGTGTGTCCTCTACAACAGCTGGAGTTTAGTGAATTCTGTCACCAAATGATTTCAAAATTTCCTTCTCTTCTCCATTCTTTGTAATCTAATTGCCAAACTCTGAGTACCTATTACCTTCTAGGTATCTTTATGTCTTTAGTCTCAATCCCTTCTAATTTATTTTGTATAATGTATACTTTTTTTTAATATATATATATTTTTAGTTGTTGATGGATCTTTATTTTATTCATTTATTGTTTGTATGTGGTGCTGAGGATCGAACCCAGTGCTTCACACATGCTAGGCAAGCGCTCTACCACTGAGCTACAGCCCCAGCCCTGTATAATGTATACTTGACTGATCTTTCTAAAGAGAAACCTCATTCTATCATTTCTTTGCTTAAAATCTTGACAACAACTTATTGACTTTAGAATAAAATCTGAAGTCCTTACCATTGTTTACAAAGCAATTAAGGACATAGTCCCTGCCTATCTCTCCAAATTTCAGTTCCATGATTATTTCTTTATTCTTGTCCTATGTGCCAAGCACACTGAAACAATTGCAACTCCTCGTTTTCTCCTCAAAGATTTTATAAATGTAGTTCCCTCTGCTTAGAATAATCTATTCTCCGTTCTTTCTCTGATTCCTTTAGGTTCTTAAAGATTCAGCTCAGACATCTTTTCTTCCAGGATATCTTTCCAAATCCTCTGGTCTGTTTCAGATATATACTTTTACTGGTATTTGTTTGGCTATATATATTCAGAAATCCAATTCAGTCTAACTTATTCAAAAAAGGTAATTTTTGTAAAGGTACTATCGTGATTCAAGTCTAAGCAAAGGATGCAAGTAATTTAACAACTAAAATGAGGAACTCAAATGTCATCAAGATCTTTTCCCAGTAATGTCTCCTCTCCTGGTTCATGTGTTTTGAATCTTTTTTATATATCTGTTCATTCTCTTCTTTGTGTCTATTTCATTCTTCTCTCTGGTGATTATCCTTTTTTCAAAATTCCAGTCTATATAACAGAAAAGCTGTTACTTGTCAGTTCCTGAAATTTACACCCTAAATAATCTAAGACCCAAAGAGAGACTTAGGTATCTTTCTCATGTTCAGTTCTAAAAAGGACACTGATGGGCTACATTGACACCAGCTTCCCACCCTGAGTAAATCAGTTAGTTGGAGCCAGGAGGCAGGGTTACACTTTCCCACGGCTGTTCTTGGTCTTGTCATGTGGAAAGAGTGCAGGGATATTGACATGGCAGTTCTTCATGGCACTTATGTGGGATTTAGAGCAGATAATCCTTAAAGGTAGACATTATTACTTGCTTAGAGCCCTATGTATAGATGTATCAAAACATTTTCTATCTCTAATAAAAGTTCCTGTGGGGCAAGATCTATGTATGTGATGAATAGACAAAGAAAAATATAATCAACAAATTAATGCCTAGCTCTTTAAAGAGCAGAGACCAAAACAAGTAAGTTTCAGTGATGTAACATAAAAGAATGTGAATTAGGAGAGACTGTGGTGGTAGTCCAGGAACTGCTCACTAAGGCAGGCTGGGATTTAACCTCTCTATCCTCCAGTTTTCTCCTTGTCAGCAGGAATTATTATAGTAGTCCCATCTACCTCAAGAGATTGTTGTGTGCTTCATCTGAGATATCTGTAAAAACAACTTGAAAAGAAAATCTCTTTAACCTATAGTTAAGATAAATGAGGTAAAAGAGAAATAACATCTCTCTTGATTAGTGAGGCGTTAACAGCCAATGAAAGTAAGAAATAAGAAGAAAATTATTATAAGTCAGTATAATTCAAATAAAAGTGAAGATTTTTGGATATTAAAAGACTTCAAAGATGCAAACTTTGAAATACAAAATTTTAAAACATTATATGCTTTTGCAAAGGAAGGAAATTTTTTGTTAGAATTTGTATATTATGTTATTAAAGCTCTCCATAAAGCAAAATATATATACTGAGTTGGATATAGTGGCACATGCCCACAATCTCAGCAGCTTAGGGGGCTGAAAAAGGAGAACTGCAAGTTCAAGTTTTTAGTGAGGCCCTAAAAACTTACTGAGACCCTATCTCAAAACAAAAATAAAAACAGGGCTAGGATTGTAGATCAGTGGTAAATTGCCCCTGGGTTAAACTCCTACTACCCAAAATGCAACAAAACAAAAACAAAAACACTGAGAGAGAACACACTTTTGGCTTTAGAATTTCTTTTCTTCTAAATTTACCTGGTAAAATACTCCTGCCTTATGGAGATATTACTTTATATATGATTAAAATTTTTATAATTGATATATTTTTAAATGAATATGAGAAGTTGTCTATATTAAAGAATTATTCAACACTTGATAGCTGCCAAGGATCCAATGAAATACATGTAAACGTATGTTCTTAATGATGGTGTACTACGTGATGACGGAGATTACAAGAGGTGGTGGTCTTCATCAGCAAAGGACCAGAGGATTCACTGCACGTGGGAAGTGGAGCTTGGAGAGTCCTAAAAAAGCTGGGGCGCTCAGGGACAATGTGATCAGACGAAAAACATTTGAAGAATATAAAGAGCAATGGTATCACATTACTTTTATATATATACATACACACACACACACACACACACATATATACACATATGAATGTGTATATATATGAACATAAGAATGTTCACAGGTTTTTCTAAAAATATATCTTACTGTATTTTCAGTGTTATCTTTTTGATGAAGCTGGGATGATAGAAGTTTTCTTTTTTTTTTTTTTGGTTGAAGGAAATAGGCAGAAATGATGTTTCCTACAAAGACTTAGGACAAAAAGCCAGCTAGAATTTAGAGCTGGGGATGAGACTTGAACATAAAAATAGTTTCGGAAAGAGTTATAAAACCCAAATAACAACTAATGATCAATAAATGTCTATATTAACAATTTTTAGGTTATATTTGTTTATCTAAAAAATATAATCAGATGGAAATACATAATTCTCTCCCAGTTGACACAGCAATAGGAAGCATATGTGTCTGAATCCCAAGGGCAACAGGGACCTTCTGAAGGCTGCATATCCTAATTGAAGGTCAGTTATACCAGGTACACCCATACCCATGGGATAATGGAAAAGATTCAAGGATTAATTCAAGTTAGATATGTAGCTAGTTATAAGATTTGACTGCATTGTGCTTTAGACCCATTTAAACATCAGCCTAATTTACTAGTAAAATATTAGAGGAACCCAATCAACATTTAGCCTCCTACCTCTTCAACTCACCTGTAATATTCTTTGCAAGATTGATGGAAGTGCAATAAATGCTGCCATGCTGTTTAGAACCTGCATGGTCAAAGACTTCAGAGCTGTTGTAACAAAATGTTAATATTAAGGTCAGTTTAGAATGAGAGTTCTCACCCTGAGATTCAGGGGAAATAGTAAACTTATATAGCTTCTTAAAAACTTAGTTAATGGGCTGGGATTGTAGCTCAGCAGTAGAGTGCTTGCCTCACATGTGTGAGGCCCTGAGTTCGATCCTCAGCACCACATACAGAGCAATAAAATAAAGACATTGTGTCCATCTACAAAAAAATTAAAAAAAAAAAAAACTTAGTTAACCAAGTCCAGTTTGACATTTTTAGATAAGTGGTTGATACACTGAAAAGATAAACTATATAACTAGCACAACAAAAAGAACAAACCTGAAAAATGAGATGGATGCCACAATATGGTTTCATTAAACAAAATAACATGAAATTGAGAAAATATATCATAATGACAGTTTCTGTAGATAAAAATTAGGTGATGATAGAAGTAGCTCTGTCACTGTGGTTCTGATGAACTTACCTTCAGAGTGTAGAGGAGGGGCAGCTGAACTGGAAAGCTTCTGAGGGGCCATCATTGCCTCCAATAATGGAAACCAGAGTGCCTATAAAGTCAGAGGAAACCAAAAAAAAGCAAAGCTCTGTTATTTTCTGAATAATGAGTATCAGCCAGTGTTTTGCAAGTTGAAATGTACTTTCTACGTACATTTGTTGGTAAAAAATTAGAAAAAGAAGAGGGAACATTTGACTAGGAAGAGAACAAACATTAAAAGCAGAGACCAAAGCTAAAAAGATCGTTAGCATGCAGCCTTGGGAAACAAAAGGAAGTCTTGGAATCGCAATTCTGGGTATCTCTAGAGAGGGTAAGCTCAAGGAAGCAAGAAAAAGCTTCTGCTAGGTTCTTACCTATGTTGCTATAAGTCTACCACAGAGAAAGCCCGAATAACTTCATGTACCACCAAAAGGACTAAATAATCCCCAAAGCTACCCTCTTCCACTTTTTCTTCAGCAATGTCAAACAAGATAAATGAATAAAGGTTATCCAAAATTTTTCCTCTATCAAGAATTATATGTTATTACTAAGTCTCACAGGCCAGGAAGTCGCAGTAAATATTATCTCAGTCAGCACTACCAACTTCATCAAGAGATATACAAATAAATCTACCATTCATTTACTGCTATTCTGTTAGGCACTGTATTAAATGCCTTACATATATTTTGTCATTTTTGTCATTTTAATCTCATAATAGGTTTTATCTTCACTTGAGATAAGAAGCTAATAGGAATTGAAATTAATAGAAATTAAGTAATTTTCCAAATATTGTACTATAGTAAATCAGCCATCTGATTCCAAATTCTGTGTTTTTCCTAAGCTTCAGGAAAATATTTACTATAAAAATCAAGCTAATACATTTTAACAGTTCAAATATGTTTTCTTGTTGGATAATGATTTACAAATGTCCTAATCCAGTATCTCAGGAGCAATCGACTGATGCAAACATCCAGGAGACATAAGGAAAAGTCAGTATTGACAGAGCAAGAGATGAGAGGTTATTTATAGAAAAGGACACACTTTGTACCCACCCCCACTGTGAAACTGACTGGCAATGAAGACATGGGAGTGTTTAAGGAAAGGGGGACACGCTAAGGGTCCTGTAGACCTCCCCATTGTGTGAAGATCTCTACTGGGAAGGCTTTTTCTGTCCTCAATGAAATTTAAGGCCAGGATTTTTCACTGTTCTTTTTTCATTAAGTTCACAAGATACTTTGATCATATTTACTTTTACTGGGAATTTCCTGTTTCATGGAAATTTTCATTCATTTTAACAGTACTCATGAACTTTTAAGCCTGTATTTTATTCTTAATTTCATTAAACTTCTCTTTCAGTTGTCTATTTTAACTTGTTTTTGCAAACATTTATTTCTGTGTATTTTGTGGTCTTCTGTAAATTAGGTATATAATATACCTAATTTTTACTTTTTGGTTTTTATATTTATTATGTTCAGAAATTTGATTTTTGGCAACCCCTATTAGGTTTGTCCCCGTAAGAGCTCTTTTTCTGTTCGTCACATTTGAAAAAATTCTATACCTTTCACTCTATAAAAGAAGAAAAAGAAATTTGATTTTAAATTTTCTTAATTCAGACAATTTAGGACTATTACCTTTTTAAGGGTGTTATTCCTGTTTTCTAAATGTCAGATAGGAAAGTATGGTGTACAACTAATAAAATCCATGGAATGTGTTCACACACTAAATAGGAAAGTTATTCTTCCATCAAATCTTCACATTAACACTAACTATAACTAATCAACCTTTAAATATTTTTCTCTCTCTTACTCTTTAATATTGATTCTTAAGATGTTAACTTGGATAACTCTAACAACCCACAGGTTAAAAAAACCCTCCATTATAGACAATTCCACTTCCTGAGAGAACAACATAACTAAAATTGAATTATTTTCTCATAGAATATAACAATTTTCTTTTTAGAGAATCACATCATGCATAATGAAGGCATAGCCTTTGCTGTACATACCCACTGGACATTGGGGTAGCAACACCGACAGCTATGCAAAGGTAGGTGAGGTAATTAGAGACTCTACTGGGGAAAAGAACCGAGACCTCAACTTCCTGGGGTCTAATCTTCCTATGAAACTTTTGGTGGAGAATCATTACCAAGCTCTGGACACTTCAAATTTTCTAGTTACTATAGGGTCTGTGGCAACAGCTCTGTTCTCACTTTCTCTAATACAAAACAAAATAAAAAGAAACAAAGCAAACAGTCATTAAAATGTCCCAAACTTAACATTTAGTATTATGTAAAAGCCTAAGATTTTCATAAAATGGTATTTACATAAAAATGAAACTCAATTTTTTGTATTGTTATTAAATCTTTTCAGAAATGAAGCAGAAATCAGTTGTTAGTGGGAGTGGGTGTACAGAGTGGTGTTTTTGTAACAGGGAAGAGAGAGATTTCTCTTATAGGTAGACTTCTCTTATATGCAGTCAGTAAATGGTCTAGTAACAATCTTAGAGAAGGGAACATTTCAAGGAATCAAAAGGTCTATTATCTAATATTTTTATTAAAAGGAACAAACTCCAACTCCGATGTATTTTTTAACAACAATAACAAATGATGAATTTTCCATTTGCAACATCAAAGTGGCAAAAATCCATCTTTGATTAAGAGCTACAGAGTTCAATTTTGAAAAAACAATCCCTAGTATGGATTCTATATTTACCTCTATTGTTAATATCTGTGAATCTGGACTATTTCATTTAAGTGTGCCTAAACTATTATATTTTAAAGAGATACCCAAAATTATTTTTAATTTTAAATAACATTTATATTTTTTTAAATTTATTTTTTAAAACAGAAGAATGCATTTCAAGTCATAGTACACATATGGAGCACAATTTTCCATTTCTCTGGTTGTAAACAAGATAAAATCATACCATTTGTGTCTTCATATATGTACCTAGGGTAGTGATGTCCATCTCATTCCACCATTTTTGCTACCCCCATTCCCTCCTCTTCCCCTACCTCCCCTTTGCCCTATCCAAAGTTCCTCCGGTTCTTTCATGCTCCCCACCCCCATTATGTATCAGCATCCACTAATCAGAGAAAACATTCAGCCTTTTGAGAAAGGCATTCAGTTTTTTGAGATTGGCTTACTTTACTTAGCATGATGTTCTCCAATTCCATCCATTTACCTGCAAATGCCATAATTTTATTCTCTTTTATTACTGAGAAATATTTCATTGTGCATATATACCACAGTTTCTTCATCCATTCATCTATTGAAGGGCATCTAGGTTGCTTCCACAGTGTAGCAATTGTGAATTGTACTGCTACAAACATTGAAGTGGCTGCGTTACTGTAGTATGCTGTTTTTAATTCTTTAAAGTACAGGCCGAGGACTGGGATGGCTGGGTCAAATGGGGATTCTATTCCAAGTTTTTTAAGGAATCTCCATACTGATTTCCAGATAGGTTTCACCAATTTGCATTCCCACCAGCAATGTTTGAGTGTGTCTTTCCCCCACACCTTCGCCAGCACTTATTGTTGCTTGCATTCTTGATAGCTGCCATTTTGACTGACGTGAGATGAAATCTTAGAGTAGTTTTGATTTGCACTTCTCTAATTGCTAGAGATGTTGAACATTTCTTCATATATTTGTTGATTGATTGTATATATCTTCTTCTCAGAAGTTTCTATTCAGCTCCTTAGCCCATTTATTGATTGGGTTGTTTGTTTTCTGGGCATTAAGTTTTTTTGAGTTCTTTATAAATCCTGGAGATCAGTGCTCCGTCTGATGTGTGTGTGGCAAAAATTTGCTCCCAGAATGTAGGCTCTCTGTTCACCTCATTGATTGTTTCCTTTGCTGAGAAGAAGCTTTTTAGTTTGAATCCATCCCATTTATTGGTTCTTGCTTTTATTTCTTGTGCTTTAGTAGTCGTGTTAAGGAAGTTGGGGCCTAATTTGATGTGATGAAGGTTTGGGCCTACTTTTTCCTCTATTGGGTGCAAGGTCTCTGGCCTAATTCCTAGGTCTTTGATCCACTCAGAGTTGAGTTTTGTGCATGGTGAGAGATAGGGGTTTAGTTTCATTTTGCTGCATATGGATTTTCAGTTTTCCCAGCACCATTTGTTGAAGAGGCTATCTTTTCTTCAATGTATGTTTCTGGCACTTTGTCTAGTATGAGATAACTGTATTCATGTGGGTTATCCTCTGTGCCTTCTATTCTGTACCATTGGTTTACATGTCTATTTTGGTGCCAATATCATGGCACCAAATATATTGTTACTATAGCTTTGTAGTATAGTTTGAGGTCTGGTATTGTAATGCCTCCTGCTTCACTCTTTTTACAGAGAATTGCTTTGGCTATTCTGGGTCTCTTATTTTATTATGTAAGTTTCATGATTGCTTTTAAAAGTATCGCAGTCAGTCTCCTCTAGGAAGCTTATATAACTGAGGAGTTTTTAATTTTCAGATAAGTGTTTCTTCACCATATTCTCACCATAATTTCTATTTTTATATGCTATGATGCTTCCATCAAAAATTGTATTTTTTCCTTAAATTTCCCATGTAAAAAAGGAAGGTATCAAAACTATATTAGAGAAGAAATAGACAAAATATCTTTTAAAAAGCTTAGCATTAAAGTGAAATAAGCCAATCCCAAAGAACCAAAGGCCAAATGTTTTCTCTGATATGTGGATGCTAATTCACAATTAGGGGGTGGGGTGGGGGCTAGGGAAGAACAAAAGTACTTGGATTAGACAGAAGGGATGAAGCGAGGGGAGGGGACATAAGGGTAGGAAAGATAGTAGAATGAATCAGACATTATTACCCTAGGTGCACATATGATTACACGACCAGTGTAATTCTACATCATGTACAACCAGAAGAATGACAAGTTATACTCCATTTATATATGATGTGTCAAAATGCATTCTGTCATGTATCACTAAATAGAACAAATTTAAAAAAATAATAAAACCACACACACAAAAAGCTTAGCATTAAATACATAAAACCAAAACTATACAATGTCTATGCTTCCATGTTTCCCTATCAAAATATAAAGATGTCCAAAGATAGACAGCCAGCCAAAAGATAAATAAGAATAAAAACTCAGGAATGGAAAAATCTTGGTAAAAGGACTGGTACTAAGTCCATAATTCATTTAAATAAAGATTAAACAACTGTGAGAATTATGGATATAGTAAAGAATGTAAGTATTATAAACCTTAGTAAGGTATAATAACTAAACTAATTAAAATTAGGAGGACAGAGAGGGGATATCAGGAAGCAAAGGTCAGTTCCTGTGCATTTCCTTATTAGTGTGACATTGTGGACATAATAAAAACTAAAGTATAATTATAAACATAATAATATTACTTTATTATAGTTATTCAGATTTTTTAAGGTTAGATTTATTAAGAGAGAATATGGTGAAGCAACATTTATCTGAAAATTAAAAACTCCTAAGTTTTATACAAGCTTCCTAGAGGAGACTGACTACGATATTTTTAAAAGCAAACATTATTTGATTCAATTCTTCTAAAGTTATATCAACTTGAGCAGACAAAAAAATATCTACAGTGATGTTCACCAAATGATAATGATGGTTATTTCTGGATGATTGGATAAATATATTGGTAATTAAAAAAATTCTTCTCTGTAACTGTTTATATTTTATGTTCTCTCTGATTACTGGATGCTGATACATAAGGGGGGTCGGGGTGGGGAACATGGGAGAAATGGAGGAACTTTGGATGGGACAGGGGGAAGGTGGGGTAGGGGAGGGGGAATGGGAGTAGCAAAAATGGTTGAATGAGATGGACATCACTACCCTAGGTACATGTATGAAGACACAAATGGTGTGACTCTACCTTGTTTGCAATAGAGAGAGAGAAAATTGAGCTCTATATATGCACTATGACTTGAAATGCATTTAAAAAAATAAATTAATTTAAAAAAATAAAAATGAGTATGCATCATTTTATAAAAGATTTTTATAAATAAAAAATCTAGATGCAAATGTATTATGCATAATTTATATGCTAATGAATTTTCATAGTTTATGACCTTGAAAAATCCTTGATAGGGCTCAGGAAAGAACTTTTTATTTTTATTTTTATTCTTTTTACAAGTAGAAAATCAGGCAATGCTTTCCTCTATCATCTTGCAAAAATGTTTACAAGTGAGTAAAATTAAGTCCAGCTTTAGAAACATAATACACAAGCACAAGAAAATGATCAGTAAGTATCCTAACATGTTTCAACTCAGTATCTATTAGAATGAGAATTAAGATGAGGATTCATGTAAAAATATTTTACAAATGCATTTCTCCAGATTTTCTTCCTATGTGGAATTTTCTTCCTATAGGGGCCTTTTTTTTTTTTTTTTTGCAGTCAAACATAAAGTTAGGGTTATTATGACCATCATATTCCATCACCCTTGCTGTCCCCATGCTCCCTCCCCCCTTACACCCCTGTGAACGGAGATCCATCTTTGTTCCCATGTCCTTTCCCACATTATGGATCAGCATCCACTTATCAATGAGTACATTTGGCATTTGGTTTTCTGAGATTGGCTTACTTCACTTAGCATGATATTCTCCAACTCCATCCATTTACCTGCAAATGCCATAATTT
>PVHX01018946.1:0-23124 GCA_004024805.1 Geosciurus inauris
AAAAAAACACTTCTTTTTATGCAGTTGATATTTAGGCCACATTTTTTTTTTCTCTATATTGAGCCACAATCTTTCCTTCTGTGTGACTCACCAGTTGATCCTTGATAAACATCAAACAAAGGATGTTTATCACTTTTTGATGGAGAGATCTTTAAACATGGTTACATCTGTCAAGCTTATTTTAAAGTATTTACTTCTGCAATCTAAAAGGCATAATTTAAAACACCTGTTTGTGATACAGGATTTTTTTTTTTTTTTTTTTTTAGATGTTTAACTGGTGTTTTTGTCCTTTGATTCAATCAAGCATCCAATCAAGACAACTGCCAATAATTTGCAAATTATTCAGTTTTCTACCTGATCAGTGCAGATTATGTCATATTTCACTGTTATTTTAATGTGAATTTGAAGAGTTATTATTTTCCTAGATGGCTGGGATGAAAATGAGAGTCATTAGGAAACATTCATATCAAGCTAACAATAATTTTTACTTTAACAATATATTTGGGAAATATGAAAAGAGATGATAATTTTGAAGCTATCATGGTTACTTATGGAATTTTGCAAAGCTTAATATTTTGATACCTTTCCTCAATATTTGGAGGGTTACCATTTTGAGGAAAGTTGCTATTTTTGCTTTGTGTTCCTCTAGTAAGTTTTTCTGTACCCTCTCACTTGCATGCACTGGGACTCTCCTGAGGAGGCTCAGTGCTGCCCAATACCTTAGTCAGTTTGATCAGGGTCAAACTCCAAGTAGGTTTTGAGATACAGAGTGAGGAATAATTTGTGGGATCTACCCGAAGTCTAATGTTGAGTTAATGTGAGGAATAATTTTCACCTGCTCTTGACAGATGGAAAGAGCTCCCAGGGAGCTTGTAAAGCAGGAAGCTTTTTTCATAATTAGCAAATGTAAGAATGAGAAAAGCCTGGAAAAGAGTGGAGAAAAGCTCTATCAGGTACAGGGAAAGGGCATAACTGCAGCAACTGGTTTCTGAGAGAGAGATTTGGGGAGGCAGAGAGAACAAGGTGAGCTGTCCCAAAGAAAGGGAGTCACTAGCCTCAGTCTCTGGAGAAGTTTAACAGGACATATCAGGTGAGTACGGATGTTGTGATTCTGCAGATGAGCCTTTTCCCAGCAGGACCCTGAGGATTAGGAAGCAGAACACAAATCAAAACAAGATGATCCACAAAAAGGCAGGCCAATGTCAAAGAGTCAGGTAGAAGAGAGTCAAAGATGATGGATGAGGGATAGAAAATTTTTTGATGGATATTGTATGTAGCGTCAGGCTTTCCTTACAGATCAGATTCCAGAAAAAAGGACAAGATTCCATTTTTTTGATGGATCTTTATTTTATTCATTTATTATTTATATGTGGTACTGAGGATCAAACCCAGTGCCTCACGCATGCTAGGCAAGTGCTCTGCTACTGAGCTACAGCCCCAGCCCCAAGATTCCATTTTAAATTGTATTTATTTATTTAGGGATGCTGGGAATTGAACCCAGGGCCCACTACATGCTGAGCAAGTGCTTTACCACTGAGCTACATCTCCAGCATCACAAAAGGATCAGATCTCAAGGAACAAAGACTATCTTCACATCTCACTTTTGTAAATAAGATTGAAATTCTCTAAGACTTCAGTTATTTCTAAGGATCTGTTAAAGAACTTGAGCACATCGATGCTGCAGGTATCAGGGACATAAATATGGAGTCTTTTCATGCCAGTCATTGTTCCAGTCACTAAAACACTAAACATGAACACAATGAATACTGCTCTGTTCTTGTAAATTCCAGTGTGATGGAAGAGGAGAATAAAAAGAAATCAGAACTTAAAGTGAAACATGCTAATGTGTATATGGGAAGGTACTATGCCCCATATGATCATATACAAAGGAAATTTAACTCAGGCAAGAGTGGTCAAAGAATACTTCTAAGAGGATAGTTTCTTAGCACTATTGACATTTGGGGACTAGATGATTTTTGTGTGAATCAAGGATATTTTATACATTGCAAAAGGCACTGGCCCCAACACATTCAAAATATCTGTAGACCTTGGCAAATGTCCCCAGAGGTGTAAATCACTCCCAGTTGAGAACTACATCTTAGACGAAGAGGCATGTAAGGTGTGCTTGAATAAAGTGGAGCACAGAGGGCAATAGCCAGTTTTCTGGCTTGGTGAACTGTGTAGATGTGAGGCCTTTTCCTAAAGATAATGCATAAGAAGGAAAAACAGTCTTGGAAGAGGAAGATGATTACTTTCATGTGAAGACCTGCTAACTTTGTGGTGCCCAAGCACATCCAGGTGGAGATGACCAGTAAGAAGATGGTATTTTATGGGTATACCTTGTTATCATTAAGGATATAAGGGCAAAAGATCAGGAGATGTTGTAATTTAACCAATAGTTCATTACTCACAGTTCTCAAGAGGAAGGGGCATGGCATGCTGCATGGGGCCACATGGTGAAGCACCAGGTTTCATTAGGAAGCAGGAGTGAAGGGAAGTGGACAAGAGCTGTGATTGTGGTTTCCGCAGGAAGAAAAAAACAGGTGACACAATGTATACATCTTATAATTTGCTACTTTGAATAATTTCAGCATGCTCTGGCATATAAAGGCTATCCTTGTTTTCTGGTACTTAGCTCTGGGGTTATTAAGGCAGGTGGTTAGTGTCCAAGATCGGGAACCCAATAAAGCAGGTGGTTAGAGTATAGGCTCTGGATTGGTTGGTTTGCAAATGAAAGCTCTGCTTTCAGCAAAGTCCTTTAATATCTCTAGGGACTGTGATCACTGAGAGAGGCAGTTCCCCCAAGGTCATTCAAACCCCCAAATGTCACAGCAACAGAAATACCTAAAATAAAATGCCATGATTAATACAGGTGGATTACAGAAGTGTGAGGTTCATAAGTGAGATTGTGAGTAGAAAAGTGCATGTGGGTGTTGTTGAGACAGTGATTCTCGGATTCGGTTCCTTGGAGTGGATGCATATTCCAGGAAGGTTCTGTGCAAAGTGAGAGAAGAGCTTTTGTTTTTCTTTTTTTAAAAAATTTGTTCCAATTGTTTATATATGACAGTAGAATGCATTTTGACACATTGTATACAAATGGAGAATAACTTCTCCTTCCTCTGGCTGTACATGGAGCAGAGTCACACCAGTAGTGTAATCATACATATACATAGGATAATAATGTCCATCTCATCCCACCATCTTTCCCATCTCCGCATCCTCTCCCTCCTCTCACTTTCCTCTGAACAAAGTTCCTTCACTCTTCCCTATCAGTCCCCCAATATTGGATCAGCATCTGCTTATCAGAGGAAACATTCAGCTTTTGGTTTAGGGGGTTTGGCTTATTTAGCTTAGCATGATATTTTCCAGCTCCATCCACTTACCTACAAATGCTATAATTTCATTCTTCTTTAAGGCTGAGTAATATTTCATTGCGTATATGCTTTTGATGTGGCACTCTGAGGAGGAACCAAAACATGTAAGAACACACACTGAAAGAAGAGAACACAAAAGAGACTGAGAGATGGCCAGAGAAGGAGGAGGATATCCAGGAAGGGGAAGAGGTTTTCCGTAGTAATGGACAGTAATCAACATGTAAAATTCTATGACCAAGAAGAGACCTGAAAATGTCCACTGTGTTTTCCTACAAAAGTGTTGAGTACAAAGCCGGGTGCAGTGGCTCACGCCTGTAATCCCAGCACTTTGGGAGGCTGAAACAGGAGAATCCTGAGTTCAAAGCCAGCCTCAGCAATGGCAAGGCACTAAGCAACTCCATGAGAACCGGTCTCTAAATAAAACACACACACACACACACACAAAATAGGGCTGGGGATGTGGCTCAATGGTCGAGCACCCCTGAGTTCAATCCCAAAACAAAAAAAAAGCAAAAAAAAAAAAAAAGTGTTGAATACAAAAGCAATATAGCAGTAAGTTGAGGAGTGAGTGGAAGAAGTAGTGGTAACACTGAGGAGAGAGAACTCTTGATAAACTATCTGTGGAGAGTATGAAAGGGATTGAAGTAACTAAAAGGGGACTTAAGAAGAAAAGATATATACATATACATATATATATATTTTTTTTTTTAATTGGAGAGACTTAATTATAGGTCTTTACAGTTGAGAAAAAGCCAGTAGAGTGAGGGATGCTGCCGATACATTAAGAAGACTGTGAATTTTATTTTTTTTAATTTTAAATTTTTATTATTTATTTATTTATTCTACTTAGGTATAAATGATGGCAGAATGCATTATGATTCATTGTACACAGATGGAGCACAACTTTTCATTTCTCTGGTTGTACATGATGTAGAATCACATCATATATGCAGTCATACATGAAGCTAAGGCTATGATGTCCATCTCATTCCACCATCTTTACTGTCCCCATGCGCCCTCCCACTCCCTCCTCTTTGACCAAAGTTCCTCCATTCTTCCCATGTCCTCTCCTCCATTGTGGATCAGCATCCACTTATCAGAGAGAACATTCAGCATTTGGTTTTGGGAGATTGGCTTACTTTGCTTAGGATGAAGTTCTCCAACTCCATCCATTTACTTGCAAATGCCATTATTTTATTCTCTTTTATTACTGAATAATATTCCATTGAGTATTTATACCACAGTTTCTTTGTCCATTCATCTGTCAAAGGGCATCTAGGTTGGTCCCACAGTTTGGCTATTGTGAATTGAGCTGCTATCAACATTGAAGTGGCTGCATCACTGTAGTATGCTATTTTTAAGTCTTTTGGGTATAGACCAAAGAGTGGGATAGCTGGGTCAAATGGTGGTTCCATCCCAAATTTTCTAAGGAATCTCCATGCTGCTTTCCAGATTAGTTGCACCAATTTGCAGTGCAACCAGCATTATATGAGTGTGCCTTTTCCCCCACAACCTCTCCAACACTTATTATTGTTTGTATTCTTGATAATTTCCATTCTGACTGGCATGAGATGAAATCTTAGAGTAGTTTTGATTTGCATTTCTCTAATTGCTACAGATGTTGAACATTTTTTCATATGTCTGTTGATTAATTGTATATCTTCTTCTGAGAAGTGTCTGTTCAGCTCCTTAGCCCATTTATTGATTGGGTTGTTTATTTTTTTTGTTGTTAAGATTTTTGAGTTCTTCATATATCCTGGAGATTAGTGCTCTATCAGATGTGCATGTGGCAAAAATTTGTTCCCAGAATGCAGGCTCTCTGTTCACTTCATTGATTGTTTCTTTTGCTGAGAAGAAGCTTTTTAGTTTGAATCCATTCCATTTATTGATTCTTGATTTTACTTCTTGTGCTATAGGAGTCTTGTTAAGGAAGTAAGGTCCTAATCTAACATGATAAAGATTGGGCTTACTTTTTCTTCCATTAGGCATAGAGTCTCTGGTCTAATTCCCAGGTCCTTGATCCACTTTGAGTTGAATTTTGTGCATGGTGAGAGATAGGAGTTTAATTTCATTTTGCTGCATTTGGATTTCCAGTTTTCCCAGCACCATTTGTTGAAGAGGCTATCTTTCCTCCAATGTAAGTGTTTGGCACCTTTGTCTAGTATAAGATAACTGTTTTTAAGTGGGTTTGTCTGTGTCTTCTATTCTGTACCCTTGGTCTACATGTCTATTTTGGTGCCAATGCCATACGTTTTTGTTACTATAGCTTTGTAGTATAATTTAAGGCCTGGTATTATGATGCTTCCTGCTTCACTCTTCTTGCCAAGGATTACTTTGGTTATTCTGGGTCTCTTCTTCTTCCAAATGAATTTTATGATTGCCTTTTCTATTTCTACAAGAAGTGATGTTGGGATTTTAATTGAATCTATATAGCAATTTGGGTAGTATGGCCATTTTGACAGTATTTATTCTGCCTATCCATGAGCAATGAGATTTTTCCATCTCCTAAGGTCTTGTTCAATTTATTTCTTTAGTGTCCTGTAGTTTTCATGGTGGAGTTCTTTCACCTGTTTTGTTAAATTGATTCCCAAGTTGTTGTTTTTTTGTTTTGTTTTGTTTTTTTGAGGCTATTGTGAATGGGGTAGTTTTCCTAATTTCTCTTTCAGAGGGTTTATCACTGATGTATAGAAATGCAAATTATTTATAGGTGTTGATTTTATATCCTGCTACTTTGCTGAATTTATTTATTAATTCTAGAAGTTTTCTGGTGGAATATTTTGGATCCTCTAAATATAGAATCATGTTGTTGGCAAATAATGATAGTTTGAGTTCTTCTTTTTCTATATGTATCCCTTTAATTACTTTCATTTGTCTAATTGTTCTGGCTAATGTTTCAGGGACTATGTTGAATAGTAGTGGTGAAAGAGGGCATCTCTCTCTTGAAAAATTCTTAGAGGTAAATGAAAACTCTGATATAACATATCAAAATCTCTGGGACACCATGAAGGCTGTGCTAAGAGGCAAAGCTAAGAGCTTTGATTGGCTATTTTTTTTTTTTAGTGTAGTTCCTCTCTTTGTATATTTTCATTCTTGGTTATCATTTCCTCCTCATGGAATATTTTGTGGAGAATGCTATGTAGTACAGGCTTTCTCGCTGTAAATTCTTTTAATTTTGTTTATCATGAAAGGTTTTTATTTCATCATCAAATCTGAAGCTCAGTTTTGCTGGATATAGGATTCTTGGTTGGCATTCATTTTCTTTCAGAGCTTGGTATTTGTTGTCCCATGATCTCCTGACTTTTAGGGTCTGAGTTGAAAAATCTGCTGAGATCTGAATTGGTCTCCCTCTATATATAATCTGATTCTTCTCTCTTGCAGCCTTTAAAATTCTATCCCTATTCTGTATGCTGGGCATTTTCATTATAATGTGCCTTGGTGTAAATCTGTTGAAGTTTTGTACATTTGGTGTCCTGTAAGCCTCTTGTATTTGATTTTCCGATTCATTTTTCATGTTTGGGAAATTTTCTGATATTATTTCATTGAAGAGATTGTGCATTCCTTTGGTTTAAAATTCTGTGCTTTCTTCTATCCTGATAAATCTTAGACTTGGTCTTTTGATGCTGTCCCATAATTCTTGGATGTTATATTCATGATTTCTTACCATCTCCACTATATGGTCAACTTTATTTTCAAGATTATATATTTTGTCTTCATTATCTGAGGTTCTGTCTTCCAAGTGATCTAGTCTGCTGGTGATGGTTTCTATTAAGTTTTTTGTTTTATTGTTTCCTTCATTTCAAGAATTTCTGATTTTTTTTTCACAATCTCTAGCTCTTTCTTAAAGTAATCTTTTGCTACCTGTATTTGCTCCCTTATCTCTTTGTTGGAGTGATCAATGGTTGCCTTTATTTACTCTCATTTCTTCATTGGAGTGATCAATTTTTGCCTGTATTTGCTCACTTAAGTCATTTAACTCACAGATCATTTTAATTACATATATTCTGAATTCTTTCTCTGATGTTTCAACTGTGCTGTCAATGAATTCTATTATTGTAGTATCTTGGTTTATTTGGGGCACTCTCTTCCCTTTTTTTTATGTTGATTATGTATCTTCTTTTCTTGCAATGCTGATCTGAGGTATTGCAGTTTCTATCCTGTAATCTTGTGGTGACACTACAGATTACATGTATCTCACCATGGAGTTCACTTCTAGTCCCCAGCAGGTGTCCCCAGATGGACACTGCTGCCACTAAAGATGATGGTGGTGGCAGCGGAGGTAACTCAAGATGACAGTGGGAGTTGCCTTATCTGGGCTCCTGCGGTGGTCCCTGAAGATGGTCCTGGGCCTTTGCCTTTGCTCCTGCAGGTAGACAGGAACTCTGGTGTGGAAATGGAGGTGGTCCCGGGCCTCACTTAGGTCAGGTCTCACACAGAGGTGCCTGGAGGCAGTTCTTTCCCTGGGTCTGGGTTCCCCTGTGACTGGCGGCTAGCAGTCTCAGGTCTGCCCTGGGCTGGGCTCCCACCGTGGTCCCTGAAGGTGGTCCTGGGCCTTGGCCTGTGCTCCCACTAGTCAGTAGGAACTCTGGCATGGAACTTGGGGACTGTGGATTTTTAATTACATTGATTGGATGCTTTAATTATTTTTTTCTGCATAATTTTCTAACATGATATTACTAATGAAATTATAGAAAATTGCATTTTACAGAATTTGATGGGTGGGGCTATGAAAACAAGTTTAAGGATATTCACAAAAGACTGACATGATGGATCAAGAAATAAAAAAAGAAACAGTGGAAATAGGTAGCTGATAGAAATAAAGGCTCAAAAAATTATAGATGGGAAATTTACACAGTGGCAAAATTAAATAAGAACTTGGTATAAGATTCTGTATGAAAGAGTCATGGATTAGATGGCACAAGGGGCTATAAAGAAATTATCTTTTATTTTCCCTGCTAACTTGAGAGCCAAAGTTTTATTCTGTGCCTGCACTTGGTTGAACTTATCCATCAGAGGATGCTGTTGACTTGTGTTGAGTCTGTGATCAGTACACCCCCAGGTTATCATTGTTTTCTAGTTTTCTAATAAATAGCTTCCAAGTTTTCAGATATTGTCCCCTCCATTCTATATTTTTCCAACTGAGTTGAAGGTAAATTCAATATTCTTTGTTCAATATTACCTCAGTATCTTATCTGCTATGTTGGCCATTTATTGGTTTTCAGTCTCCTGTGTCATATTGAAATCCTTTTGGATAACTGTTCAGTCATTTATCATTTTATTTTTGTTTTTAAACTTTAGTTCACTTGTATATTAAGCATATCTATATTTCACTAAAAATGTCATTGATTAAAAATGTAAAATGGGAATGGTGAAAGCCCTTGTACCAATAAATGAGAAACAGTAGAGATATGTTATTTCCTTCATGTTTCACAGGAAACAAATATTTCTGGGACATTTATGTGCTACAGGCATAGTACCATGGTGGGAAATGCATCCTTAATTCATGTAACAATATTTGTTGACAGCCTTTTATTCTCTAGACACTATACCAGGAAATGGGGATAGTTTAATGGTGAACAAAAGCAAACCCTTTAATATAGTGAATATCAGCATTGTAGAAAGACAAGTGTTAACAGGCACATAAAGACAAGAGTTTTGTGTTCTTTTTCTTAAATATTTTTTTAGTTGTATATGAACACAATATCATTATTTTATTTATTTATTTTTACGTGGTGCTGAGGATCGAACCCAGTGCCTCATGCATGTAAGTCAAGCGCTCTACCACTGAGCCACAATCCCAGCCTGAATTTTGTGTTCTTTTTCATATTAGGAAGATAAAAAATAGTCAACTTAAATATACAATAGCTATCAGTAGAGTTTGGTAAATGAGAGGGGAAGGATAGGTAAAATAGACAGGAGTCTGTTAGTGTACAATGTGTTAAAAAAAGCTCATTGAACTACACCAAAATGTACAATTCATATATGCTAATCAAAATGAAATAAAATAAAGTAATGTTAAATATAGAATATTAAAACACTGCATCCCACATAGTTACTTTAATGTACAAATAACATTATATAATTTAAAAACAATCAAAATCCTCTGAAGTAAGTTATTTCCTGTTTTACAGCTAAGTCAACTGAGACTTAGAGAAGTGAATTTTTCAGAACAGATAACACCACTCATCAGTGATAGAGTTGATCAGTAGGGACTTGATATGTGCACCACTATGCTGCTCATTCAAAAATCAGCTTTGATATATTGGTTAGGCAATAGGCAAATTAACACTTTGTTTTTATCATTTACATTTTCTCCATTTTCTACAAGAGCATCATAGATGGCATGTAAATTTCTTATTAAAATCATTGATCCAGGATTGATCCATTAGTGATGATCTTCCAGTTCAGAAGACTTACAAAAAAGAGAAAAAAATTAATTTGGCAAAAGTTGCTAATACGGGGCTTATTTTGTTTGTTTGCTTGTTTTGTTTTTGCCTTCTGTCATACTTCTTATAATATTGTTTATATTTTTAACTACAAAATATTAGTCTTAAATAAAGCAACCTTTTATTTCTATCCTACTTCTATGATTTATCAGAGTGTAGTAAGTTACATAAATTAATTCCCCAAATAAAATTAACATGTATTTGTCTCCTTTATGTGCACCCTAAAAGAAGACAATATTTATTATTATATTTACTATTTTTTCTACCACTCATGACTCAGAGAGAGGCAAGGACTTATAAAAAGAATGGGACGAGTATGTCAAGTGCTGAAGATAAACGGCACAAAAAGGATAGGGCTGGAACGGAAGGGAAAACTCCTGTGGAGTAATGAATGGATTTATCAGTTGAAGATGTGTGGGGGAGGGTATTATGATCATTCATAATAATGCAATGTTTGTTACTAATTACCACTCCAAAGGAATGGATCTATACTCTTAATCCATTTCTGGCCATGGGTGGGGCTTCCTGGTTTGGTGCACTGACCATATTCATTGAGTGGCAGGAAGCAGACAAACAGGAATCTAGATTGATATCTCAGTAGTATTTTAATCACCTAAAACAGATTACCTAATAATTTAGGGAAAGAAACCAGATGGAACTGCAGGAAACTAATGCTATAGTTTCCAGCTTGGATTTTTAAAAGTAGTTCCCACAATCTTGGTGCTCTGAGGGAAACAATATACATCATCTCTACTTTCAGACAAGGAAGCATTACATCCAAAGGATTGGCTGAGCTGACTAAGATCACAAAACAAATGAACAACAGGACTAGAGTTCAAACATAGACCATATTATTCCTAATTCTGTGATCTCCTATCTAAAGAAGGGTAAAAAAAGACTGGATAGATGAAACTAAATAGAAAAATTAAAAATAAAATGCACAATTTTGGAGAATTTAAGAATGGTGAAATAAGTATTTTAACCTTATTCTTCATAGGATGCACTGAATTATCTTCTCCTATTTGGCAGGTGAAAGGCTATGGGAAGTTTCAACACCAGTTCTGGAGATAGCTTCATTTTGGTGGGCTTCTCAGACTGGCCTCAACTGGAGGTCCTCCTTTTTGTCTTTATTTTGATTTTCTACTCCCTAACTCTCTTCGGCAATACCACCATCATCATTCTCTCCCGAATAGATCTTCGATTGCACACGCCCATGTACTTCTTCCTCTCTCACCTCTCCTTCCTGGACCTTTGTTTTACCACCAGCACCGTGCCTCAGCTTCTAATCAACCTTCATGGACTGGACCGGACCATCAGCTATGGAGGGTGTGTGGCCCAGCTCTTCATCTACCTCGCCCTGGGCTCCACTGAGTGTGTACTCCTGGTGGTGATGGCCATTGATCGCTATGCAGCTGTGTGTCGTCCACTCCATTACACAACCATCATGCATCCCCTTCTCTGCCAGGCATTGGCTATCACATCCTGGGTAGGAGGATTCTTGAACTCTCTGATTCAGACAGGCCTCGTGATGGCCATACCTCTCTGTGGCTATCGACTGAACCACTTTTTCTGTGAGATGCCCGTATTCCTGAAGTTAGCTTGTGAAGACACAGGAGGAACAGAGGCCAAGATGTTTGTGGCCCGAGTCATAATCTTGGTTGTGCCTGCAGCACTGATTCTAGTCTCCTATGTGTATATTGTTCAGGCAGTACTGAAAGTCAAATCAATGGCTGGGCGCAGAAAGGCTTTTGGAACATGTGGGTCCCACCTGCTGGTGGTTTTCCTCTTCTATGGCTCAGCCATTTACACATATCTTCAACCTATCCACAATTATTCTGAGAAAGAGGGAAAATTTGTTGCCCTTTTTTATACTATAGTCACTCCCATTCTCAATCCTCTAATTTATACCCTAAGGAACAAGGATGTGAAGGGGGCTCTGTGGAAAGCACTAAGAAGAGGCAGAGACTCAGGTTGAGGTGGGAAAAAAGAATAAGTAAAATGTTAAGTAATAGCTCTCAAACCATGGACCCTCTCTTGTTCCTTGGAAGACTGTTGACCATTCACAAGCAGTCCTCTGTAATCTTTGTGGTTTTAGTGCCTTCTTGGCTTGAATGTTAGACATAGGGATCACTTGGAACTCTTTCTAGTTCATTTCTTTAACTATTGTGCAGCTAGGATTAAGTTTTTATTTCCATTAAAACTTTCCAAAAGAATGAGGCTGGGAAGTGGGTATATTGTGGTCACATAGAGTGAATGGGCCTGAATTCTCATCATGTTTGAGGGTTTTAGAAGACTTAATGCAGAATGAAGACACCTTTCCCAGTGTTAATGATTCCCAATGTGGTGCCATGTAGATGGCACTGTGCCCAAGGCAGAGATGTGCTCACCCTGCTTTTCTAATCAGCTATGACCTTGTCATATCTTCTTATTTTTCAGGGCCGATTCCTATGTTCTTATACTGTAGTTACCCTTCCAAGATACTTGGAGCAAACAAGGAGAGCACAAACAAATGTCCTTAGTGGAGCATATAGAGTTTCAGATATGATTCCATTTACCTACTTGAAAAATTGGCAGGATAATTAGGGGGACCTCAAGTAAAAGGAGACATTAACATCTCATCAGCTGCATCAAGTTTTAGTTATGCAATGGTGTCATAAATGAAATACTGTTCATGTATCACAGAAGAGAATATATAAGAAGTTAATATAAAATAATGAGCCATGAGGAAGTGATATAAGAAAGAAGAATGAAAGGGAATGGCATAAATGTAAAGGTAAATGGGGGGGGGCTGTTCTCTGGTAGAGAGTAGTAGAAGTTTCTAGAAACTTTGGACAAAAGTGTAAAGACAGTGGTAACTTCAAATATCATCATTATCAATCAATCCATGAACTTTGTGTAACTGGCTTTAAGTATGCAAGCACATTGAAAGTAGACTGTCATATCCTAAGTCTGATATCCTAAGGTTCCATATTTTTTATTTATTAACTGAAGGCACTGAACAACAATTTGTATAGAGCAAATGGTTTTATATCTTCCGTAACAAGGTCTAAACAATTTAAGTTCAGGAATTAATGTAATGAATAAATGGAAATTATTTGAACTAGCAGGATATAATTTAATAAAATTATTTTTTGGCTAATATATTATTCTTTTACTTGGCATGCTGAGATCATAGTCATATAGTTATATTAAAAACAGCACATTCCTAGCTGAGGGATTTTAATAGGCCACTGAAACAACTGGGCACAGAATCTATTTTAGTCAGCTTTTTTTTTGTTGCTATAACCAAAAGACCTGGCAAGAGCAAATAGGGAGGAAAAGATTATTTGAGGCTCACAGTTTCAGAGGACTCAGTCCATAGATTGTTGACTTCATAATTCTGGGCCCAAGGTAAGGTAAAACATCATGATGGAAGAGTATAGAAAGAAAGCAGCTTAGGACATGGCATTTGGGAAGCAGAGAGAGTTCACTCTGAGGGACAAAATATAAATCCCAAAGGCACACCCCCAGTGATCTTCCTTCCCAGCCAAACCCTAACTGCCTATGGTTACCACCCAGTTAGTCCATATCGAGTGGATTAATCCACTGATTGTGGTTATAGATATCATAATTTAGTAATTTTACCTTTAAACATTCTTAAATTTTCTCACACATGAGATTTGGGGGGACACCTCATATCTAAACCACAATATGCTGTCTCTGGCCTCCAATGACCTATATCACAAAACAAAATACATTTTGTCCATTTCCAAGAGTACCCAGTCTTAACACTTATGATATTACCCAAAAGTCCAAGTCCAAAGGCTCCTGAGACACAAGGCAAACTCCCAGCAAAAGCCCCTGTAAAAATCAAAAGCAAATTACATATATCTAATATATAATTGTAGAGAATAAACTCATATTCCACAAGAGAAGAATAGGGGCATAGAAAAAAGTGATTAAACCAAAGCAAGACCAACATCCAGTCAGGCAAACAAGTCCTATAACTCCACATCCAGCATCTGAGGCACATGACATCACAGTGTTCTCTCCAAAGCTTGTATAAATACACCCATATGGCCTTATTGGTTGCAGGACACATGGTCTCTCTTGGCTTGTTTCTGTTCAATTCTTGAAGCTTTCCTTAGAAGATATCCCATGTCACTATCATCTCTTAATCTCGGGGTTAACCATTGCAGCTTCAGCTTCCTTTTCACATCTTCATGCATCACTCTCTCAAGTGCAGCCTTCAGGAATTTTGATTCTGCTACACTTTTTCCTACACTTTCCTACACCTGCTACACTTTTTCTTCCCTTGACATCTTGGTGGATGCTTCCCTGACCCCTTAACTCCAGCTTCTGGCATTCCTGCAGAACCAGCACCATGTAGTTGACTACAAGGTCTACTGCCATCTTGAGCAGTAGTCAAGCCTTGTGGGAACCCAGCTGCAGCAGGTCCGAGTGCCTGAGTGGCTAAGCATGGTAAAACAACTTCCTAGGCCCCTCTGTGCAAGCAGTGTTCCCCACTGGTCTCTTCTCAAAGGAATTTTTACTTTTAAACTCTAGAGCCTGAGATGGGCTTAGTCTTGCCAGTTCCAGAGATGCCCTCAAACCATCTTTCCTATTGTCTTTAGGTAAAGTATTTAGCATCTTTTTAGAGGCTGTAATGTCTTTAACAACCACAACTTCCTCAGCTCATTTTGCTTGCACTTTTCAAATCAAACTTCAAGTTTTTTCAAATATTTCTGCTCCTGATTATCATAGTACACTTGGCTAAAAATTGCTAGCGATATCCATACCATTGCCTAAATTCTGTGCTGTTTTGGGATTTCCTAGGTCTGATTAATTAGTTCATCACTTTTAAATTCAGCCTTACAAAAAGTGTCAGGACATGAGCAAAATGTAGACAACTTCTTTGCCAAAACATAACATGAATGGCCTCTAATACAATTTCCAAGAGTCCTCCTTTTCCTCTAAAATCTCGTGAACCCAGTCTTCATTATCCTGTTCACATATCCTTCAGCATTCCTGTTCAAAGCTTCCACCAGAATCACCCAGAAAGCTTCATTTAAAACATTCTAAATATTTTCCAGCTTATATTGCTAACCTTTCCAAAATTTCTCCAGTAATTTACAAAATGTTCCAAAAGCTTCTAAACTACACATGGTCAAGTTAGTTACTGAAATGACCACACTTCCTGGTACCAAATTCTGCTTTAGTTCAGCTTTTTGTCACTCTCAAAGACTTGAGAAGAAGCCGGGTAAAGTGGTACACACCTGTAATCCCAGCAGCTCAGGAGGCTGAGGCAGGAGGATCAAGAGTTCAAAGCCAGCCTCAGCTAAGCAACTCAATAAGGTGTTTTTCACCTTTGAGGTTCATCTTTTGCTACCTCTTTCTGACTTTGTAGCTATAGAATGCTGTTTCCAAGGATCCTTACTGCAGTCCTTCTCAACATTTTGTGGTTTTAGCTAATTTTGGGTTTCTCTGAAAATGGGCTTTCAATTTCTTTCTGGCTTTTGACAGGTATTAAAATATTTATTTTCAAAATTTTTATTGGTAAATTATAATTGTGTATTTGAGTGGATTGGTTGTTCATGTTCATACATACATACCTACAACATACTTTGGTCAATTTCACCCCCCACCAACACCTTTCTTCTTCCTCCCTCCCTCCCTCCCCTTTACCCCTGTCTTCTACCCTGCTGATCTCCATTCCACTTTAATGAGATCCTCATCCCTCCCCCTACTTTTTTCTCTAGCTTCCACATGTGAGAAAAACATATTACCCTTGACTTCTTGAGTTTGGGAATTTTTGATTTATTTTTCCGATTCTCCTTGTGGTCTTTGACAATTTTTGTTTATTAAAAGGAGAAACTGCTGTGTTGATTTGAATTGTCAGTGATCATTTGTATTTAGTCTTAATATTCTTTTCTAGATTCCTGCAAACTCCTATGAGATTGTAGACTAGAGTTGAAGATATGTTTTGTAGTCAGGAAACAAATATTGGCAGTATCATTTGTCTAATGTGTACATAATTGAACTAAGATAGCACATGCATTTTTACTTTCATTTTCATTAGAACCCTTTATAAATATCTGGAACAGGAAATAGTAAATGATCAAAATTTCTTCTTATACAAATACCTTTATGGAAAAAAAATTGTCTTATACTTTAATGAATTAAAATGTTAACCTATTAAACTACATTTAATTCAATCCAATTTCCCAGTGGTCATTCGTAGTAAATATATTCCCATATCCCTTGTATGTGTCTAATGTGAATATGTACATGTATACAATGTGTGCAGAAATGTACATACAATTATGAATCATTAATGGATTGGTCTATTTAGACTGCCAATTTGCATTCAAAACAGGTGCTGACAATTCACAATTGCCAAGCTATTGTGCCCCTCAACAGATGAATGGATAAAGAAAATACAGTATATATACACAATGGAGTATTATTCAACCCTAAGAAAGAATGACCTTATGGCATTTGCTGGTAAATGGATGTTTCTGGAGACTATCATGCAAAATGAAATAAGCCAATCCCCAAAAGCCAAAGGTTGAATGTTTTGTCTGAAATGTGGAAGCTAATCCACAATTGGGGCGGGGGTGGAAAAAATAGAAGTTCAGTGGAATAAACAAAGTAGAATGAAGAGAAGGGAGGAGGGATGAGATGGGGAAATACAGTGGAATGAATCTGACATAACATTCCTATGCACATATATGTATGCGCCACAGTGAATCTCACCATTGTGTACATCTACAAGAAATTAGTTTAAAGAAGAAACAGCTATGGGTAAAGCAGGAAGGTCAGTAGAGGGAAAGGAGCAAGGGGAGGGAGAAGGGAGGGTAAGGGGAGATACTGGGGACTGAATTAGAACAAGAGTTATTCCATGCTTTTATAATTATGTCAAAATGGATTCTACTGTCATGTATAACCAAAAAGAACCAATAAAAATGTGAAGGAAAAAGAATAGGTGGTGAGAAATGAAGTAGGAGACTTCTTAAGAGTGTGAGAATGATAAGGTATAAAAATCAGACATGGTTCGTGGCCTGGAATCTATTTGCTAGCAACTGTTTCATGACATTTTACTCAACATTATAAAATCATTATCACACTTACCTCATCAATCTGATAATTAAGTATTTCATCTAAAAAACTCTTTAATGCTTCCTTGAGTATCTACTCAATTATTAAGATATCATGAGTACTCTGGAAGAAGTAAAAGGTAAGAGTGATTCTCGGAGTGTCCCTAAAGGGACTAGTGTCTCAGCAGTTCCCAGCCAGCAGCATCAGCATCTCCTGGGAACTTGTTAAGTGCAAATTCTTGGACCCCAGCTGAAACCTATTAACCAGAGACCCTGCATGGAGGGGAACAGAAATTTGTGCTAAACAAACAAACAAACAAACAAACAGCCTGGTGATTTGAATGCATACATGAGAATCACTGATACCATACATGTTTCTTCCCACACTTTTTTTTTTGTATGGAGAGTGGGTCTCCATGAGTATTGAATGAGCTATTAAAAGATTATTAAGTATAAAGTAGTATATTATTTCAGGTCTTTTACCAACCATAAGAGGAGAGAAATTGAAAGGGGGATCTCTGAGTATTTAGCCTATCTTATCTTACAATTTGAGTAGAGAGTCATGAATTAATCTTAATGTTGAAATCAATGTTCTCTCTAAAGTTTACCAGTCATGGAAATTGCTATTACAAATTTGGAACAGGTTTTATCTTACGGGTATAGAATCATAGGAAATACAACTTTTAGCCTTCCGTGGATTTATATTTATTCAGATACAAGAGTAAAAACAAACACCAATACAGCTGTGAGGAAGAAATAAAGTCCAAGAAGAAGATATGATGGACAAGACAGGGAAGGATTGGCTCTTTTTTCTTTTTTTTCTTGGTACCAGACCAACAGAATAAGTATGTGTTAGCATTGGCTTGTGTCACTTTTTCCACATGAATGGAGTCACAGCCATCCATCAGCAGCCTAGATATCCTCAAACTTGGGGCCTAGAGACAGTCGCTCTAAGAGTAATGCCTTTAGTGTAAGTAATTGTATTGCTTTTCAACTCACCAGGGGATTCAATTGACATTTAACTGACAATTAGATAAGAGTGCATAGGACACCAAAAAGATAAGTTAAGGTGGGTTGAAAATAATTTTATGAAGAATAAAGCAATAATGCATTTAACAACAGAAACTCAAAATGAGGGTTTTTAGAGAAAAGCAGGGAGGAAGAATTGTGCTCTGAGGCCCACGTGATTCAGGCAAGAGCATGTTAACTTTCTTTTCAGCTGGAGTAATTTTATGGCTATCTAAGGGAATCTCAAATTTGTCAGCTGTTTCACCTGAGGCAAAAGGATGGTCAAATGAATGAAGAGGGATTTTCTATTTAAATACAGTCATGTGCACTATTCTCACACCAGAGATGGAACACAATGGTCAAGTAATTTTCTTTTTTCTTTTCCTCACAAATGATTTTGATCTTTCTTTTTAAAAAAAAAAATATTTTTTTTAGTTGTAGATGGACAAAATATCTTTATTTATTTTTATGTGGTGCTGAGGATTGAACCCAGTACCTCACAGGTGCAAGGCAAGCACTCTACCACTGAGCCGCCACAACCCCAGCCTGATTTTGATCTTTCTTAAGAGTGAATAGGGGTTGGGAAGACAGCTCAATTGGTAGAGTTCTTTCCTCACATGCACCAGGCCCTAGGTTCAATCCCCAGCACCACAAAAATGACAGTAGTATTAGTTTTATGAAATTAGGTGCTCTGATGTTTGGGGCATAAATATTTACTGTTGTTATATCTTCTTTTTAGATCTTTCTCTTTATCCATATGTAGTGACTTTCTTCATCTCTTCTCACTTATTTTGGCTTAAACTCTGCTTTATCTGATGAAGGATATGGAAAATGGGCCTCAGGGAACTTCCCTTATCCATAACGTCCCCCAAACCACACTCTGCCAGATGTATGGAGAGATGTCTGTGGTAAATTAGAGCTTTTGTCATTCAAAAGCCTGTAGGAAAGGAAGGAAAGGAAAATAGGAAAAGCACAGAAGGGACTCACACCCAGCCCCACCTATAACAGAATCTGCTGTCCCCAGTAAAATAGACCCAAGGGAACTTCCCTTATCTACAACTGTTCCCCTACCTGTCTTGCCCTAAATGATCACATCACCAAAATTCCTCTCGTGACCTGGCCCTGCTAAACCCTATAAAACCCAAACCTTTGTCGTAGACAACTGCCATTTTCCCTCTTGAAAATGTGTCCTTTGTTCCTTAATAAAGCATCGCTGATCCATTGAAGTCTGCTTCCATTTTCTTTTTGTATTCTCTCATTTGCTTTCATCTGATATGAGAGTAGTTATTCTACTCATTCTCAAAGTTTTATCTGCATGGAAAAACACTTTACATCTTTTTGCTTTCAGCTTGTAAATTTCTTTGCCAATGAGGTATGTTTCTTTCAGATAACTAATGATATTTATTATTTTCCAGTCTCTCTTGGCTGTTTTTTATCTTCTTTTTGTACATGTAGGATTCCTTTAAGCATCTTCTGCAATGTTGACATCTTTTGCTGTGCTGGCTTAGTAGTCATGTATGTCATTTATGCTTCTCTTGAAGGTTTTTCAAGATGTAACAATCTAAATTGAGGTATGTTCTTTCTTCACATAACTTGATGAGAGTCCCTCCTATTACTTATTTCTAGTTTGTATCATTGCATTTTCAGAAACACTTGAAATTATTTCAATCTTCTTAAATTTGTTAAGACTTGTTTAGAGCTTAACATATTATCTATCCTGAAGAATGTTCTGTGTGTTGCTTTCATATTTTGCAGCTGTTGGAATGCTCTATAAATATGTGTCATATACATTTGGTCCAGACTGCAGTTATTTCTTTGTTAATTTTCTGTCCAAATGATTAGTGAGGGTGGGGTACAGAAATCCCCTTAGTTTTATTACACTACAGTTTATTTCTTCTTTTATATAACTAATTTTTGCTTTATATGTGTAAATGCTATAATGCTGGGTGCAAATATTTTATAATCATTAAATCATTTGGCCATATTTATCCTTCTCTCATTACATAATGAACTTTTCACTCTTTCTATAGTTTTTACATATTTTTTTCATATTTAATTTATTTGTTCTATTTAGGCTTACATGATAACAGTGCAATTTGATTCATTGTACATAGAGGATAACATATCAATTCTCTAGTTGTAAGTTGTATAGAATCACAACATATATGCAGTCATACATAAAGTTGGGTTATAATGACCATCATATTCCACCACCTTTACTATCCCCATGCCCCCTCCCCCCTTACACCCCTGTGGGTTTTTTACATATTATCTATTTTTTCTAATATAAATATAGCTATTCCTGAACTGTTTTGGTTTCCATTTCCATGGATTATCTTTTTCATTCACTTATTTTCAAAATATGCATATTCACCTCACTGGTGAGGTGAATCTTCTGTAGGCAGCATGTAGTTTACTTTTGTTTGATAAATCCATCCAGCCACTCTGACTTTTAATTTGGAATTTTAATCCATTCACATTGAAGGTAAATATTGAAAAGTAATGATCATTTAATTGAGCCCTTGTTTCTTTTTTTCCATCTGACATTTTTTACTTTTTATTTAATAGATATTTCTCTATCAGTATACTTTGATTCCTTGCTTTTTATTTTTAGTGTGTCTACTATAAGCTTTATTTTGTGTTTACCACCATGTAAAATTCTTCTTTTAAATGAACAAATAAAGGTATAGTTTAGGATAAACAGAGAGTACACATTCACATAACTTTTCTTAGAGTATATTATTATAACTATCCTATTTTGTTAGCAGTAATTTTCAATATCTTACTGTGCATGATTTATGAATTAAACTTTGTCACAGGTACATGTGTATAGAAAGAAACATTGTATATTTATTACTCAGAATTTATGATGATGGACTGATTCCAGAACACTCATGTCTACCAAAATTCATGGATACTCAAGTACGTTATATAAAATGGCATAGTATTTACATATAACCTACATACATCCTCCCATCTACTTTAAATCATCTCTAGCATACTTATAATACTTAATGCAATATAAATGTTATGTAAATAGTTGTTAAACTGTAGTGTTTGAAGCATAATAACAAGGGAAATTCTGCACGTGTTCATTATAGATACAATTTCAAAAGCATACTTTCACTCCATGACTGGTTGAATATTTGGTTGAGAAACTCATGGATATGGGGAAGAATATTGTGCTGATAGGATTCAGTACTATCTAAGGTTTTATGTATAGACTAAGGGTCTTAGAGCATATCACCTCTGGATAAGGAGAGGATTGATGAATTTGCATTTTCATGGTTTGCAATGACAATGGTGAGGCTTCTTGTTGTACCTTTGTAGATATTTGCAAAGACATTAGTTGCCTCTTTGGAAACAAAACCAATTCACATTGGTGTTAGGTCAGTTCAGGATTCAGGGTGTCCAGTTAGCGGGGGGGCAGTCAGGGCAGCTGCAGAATGGAGCCCCCAGCCAGACGTTGACATCACCAGTAGAAGCCCCTCTTGTCAATCAGTGGGCTTTTCCTGACTTATCCAGGAAGGACTCTGACCTTCTCTTCCTGCCCTAAGCCCTCCCCTTCCTGACCAGGCCTTTTAAAAATTTCTGTACCTCAGAACACGTGCGCCATTCTCCCGGACATACTCTGACGGACAAGAGAGTTCAGCCCGAGAGCGTGTATTTCCAATAAAGCCTTGCCCTGTGGTTTTAATTTGCCTCCTTTTGGTCATCTGGCATTACAAATGGTGTGCAAAACCTGGGAGGGTTTTTGAACCTCCCCCTGTACTGGGATCGAGGCAAGCCCTCCGGACCAGGAGAATTCCTGAGCCACTTTCTTCATCTCCCCCTATCCAGATTGACAAAAGTGAGGTAGACCCCCTGCCCTGTTCCCCCTGGCCTTTCAGCCTCCCTCCCATCCACTCCAGAGGCCTATCCACTAAGTCACACATGTGCAATAGGTCTCTGTGCAGGGACGCTTCAATTGGGGAGATGTTCCCAGTCCTTTTGTGAGCCATCCGACTCCGTCTGGGCCCGGAGAGTTTCCAGGGATGCCTGAACTCTCCACCTGGCCCTCTGTTCTCCAGTGGGCATGATCTGATTTAGGGATGCCTTTTTCTGTTCACCCACCCCAGCAGGCACTGAAAAGTCATGGGAAACACCAACTCTTCTCTAGACCCCAAAACTCCTTTGGGCTGTCTGTATCACAATTTTGAGAAGCTAGGATTTGCTAAAGACCTATGCCATAAGCATCTGGTCCTCTTTTCCACTGTAGTATGGCCTCAGTATGGCTTAGACAATGGATCAAAATGGCCTCCAGAGGGAACTTTTGATTTCCAAATCCTCACTGATTTGGCTAATTTTTGTCACCAGACAGGGAAATAGACATAAATTCCTTTCATCAAGGCTTTGTTGGAAAGTATGCTCTCACCCCTACCCCCTTTCCCATCTGTTCTGTCCTCTCAAGTTCTTCTCGCTAGGGAAAATCCCAAGCCCCTTTCCCATTTACTCTTCTGTATCTCTTTCCTCATTCTCAGATCTACACATGCGGCCGAGTGCAGCACCATCTTCCCAGGAGGCAGCACTGGCCTCAGTCCCAGCACCAGAGGGCAGAGAGGAGGTGTTGGGCAGAGCCCACCTGCCCTGGGTCCCTGCATTTCTCACTTGCATCAGTGCTGCTCAGACAGGCAGCTCTGCGTCTGTGAGCTACCAAGCCAACCACCCTGAATTTTTTATTTTACTGTCTGTGTCATTTTTTTCTAAGACTCTTGCTTTTCTTAAGTTCTATGTTTTTTGAACTCATGACCTTATCCTTCTAGGATAATGTTTCCTGATCAGTCAGCATCATTTTTATTCAGCAATGGAGTTTTTTTAAACATCTAACATTGCCTGCAGGCCTTTACTATTGTTATGTTGTACGTCTGTGTATGTGTGTGTGTATGTGTATACCATGTACAAGGTATCAAAATTGGCACAAATAATGAGTGCTCATGAATTAAAACCTAAAAATGGATCCAAATAATTTTAATTCACGTGATTTAAAAGGTTCAATTTAAATTGAGTAAATACAAAGATTTATAGATTCCTATATGAAGTTTTAAAGGTTTCTACTGTTGCCTAAGTTTAAAAAAATTACAAGGATTGCTTTAGGATATGAACAGAAGGAATTAAAGATTCTAAATATGGTATTTATTGGAAGGAAAGAGAATATTTCTGGTCAAAGGTTTATGTTCATGAATT
>PVHX01018946.1:23224-35696 GCA_004024805.1 Geosciurus inauris
TTTATTATTTAAAAGTTAATGTACTACTATAAAACAAAATCTGAAACATTGTTCTGCTTTTATCAAAATAATTTTCTTACATTTGTCAGGTTTTATCACTTGGGAAATTAACTCTTAAAGAAATTAAGGTTTATACAACTGTGATTAAACAAAAAGTTAGAATCTAAATTTTTCTTTGAGAACTAAACTTAATGTAATATCATCAATGTAATTATGGTTCTACTAGTTCTATTTTTATATTAAATGGGTTCATATCTTTCAGATATACAAGCTTTAAAGTAGAATGTTTTAAAAGAGCATTATACCAAGCTGATGTTCTCCAAACTGAACTTGTATGGTATTGATTTATATCATTTAATGTTTTATAACTGAACCTATCATCAATAAGATAAGGATTTAGGTTATTTTTACATCAGAGTAATCTCTTAAATAAATGAAGACCTAATCTATTTAATATTCTGCTAAGATTTTGCAAGCAGCCCTGTCTTACCTGAGATAGTACTGTCTCCCAGCTTACTACAATGGCTTCAAAGTAGGTGAAATCCAGTTCATTTAAAGATATGTTCAAAAGATTGATTTTGTTGTAAAGATCATTAGGATCTCAAACAGGGATATAATATATAACTCAGCTGAAATTTGAGAAAACTATTACACAAACTAAATATATTTTTACTTTTATTAATTTTATTTTGTATTTTCCTTAAACTGTATGACTATTGCCTGTTAATGTTTTACAGAGGTACTACTTCAAGAACAGAAACCCAATTTAATTTAAAATAAATAAGCCATCACCTACAGGACAGATAGACCTTAAAGTTAAAGCCCAGTACCTTTACTTTAAGACTGGTGAGACTGGCTTGCTGAGTGTTTAAGATCAAGACTTAAAAACTAAAATTAAATTAAAGGGCCAAGAAAACCAGTATTTGGCTCTTGCCCTCTGAGTCAGCCTGAATGCAAGGAATGAGGGAACTTCTCTAAAAGGCTCTACACCTCTAGGCCACAGGACCTCCCGATCAGGGAGATTACTAAGACCATTAGCGAATTAAAAACCTGATCAAATGCTATATGATGGAGAGGAAGGTTGTCCTGAGAGAGGGAACTATCTCTCATGCTTCCCAGGGAAGCCACATGATCAGTGCCAGACCTCGACTTATCCTAACGCAGATGGCACTAGCAGAGATAATAAGCTGCTCAAGTTCCTCAAGGATGCCTCCCAGGAGACCAAAAGGTGACTGTAAGAACAAAAGTCAATTTGACTTGCTTCATCTTAAACACCTAGCAAAACAGCAAAACCAAGAACACAGCCATTCCTGGGCATTTAAAAATAGTTTAAAGATAGACATCTGTGACATTAAAAACTAGATACTATGTTTACATGCCTTGTCCTCTCCAGGCTTGTTGTGGGGACAAATTCTCAACCCTTATACTTCCTACATTTCAGACTGTTTCCTCTATGAAAGTTTGGATCAAAACTGTAATTCCCATTGATGTTCCTCAATTAACTGTACAGTGAAGCTGAATTACCATGACTTGTTACTACCTCCCTTTCTCGGGCAAAAAGGGCCATCTTCCTATTGGTAATAGTTGGGCTCTCCTTGGCCCCCATTTGCTGCCTATGGGCTGGGGCAGGAGGACTTGATTATGCAGTAACCACTACTCAGAAACCTGAACAAATTTCATTACAGAACTGACCAGCCTTGGACTCCCATCATGCTGGACTCCCACCAAACTCAAAATTTCTCAGCAGTCCCCTTCTTTTTCTGCTAATCAGTAATCTCTCCCAAGCCTCTGTTCCTACACACAGATGGTGCTTCTACATTCAAACAACATGACTGACAACCAGAGGCTCCCACACCCCCGCATCTGCCTCCCTGCCTGACTGACACCCAAGCCATCTCCCCCTCTCTGGCATCCCCAATCCTGCAAGAAGTAGCCAGACCAAATCTGCTGTCCTGTATCATCAAAAAGGCCAGGATGTTAGGTCAGTTCAGGGTTCAGGGTGTCCAGTTAGGGGGGCCGGTCAGGGCAGCTGTGGAATGGAGGAACCAGCAGACACTGATGTCAGCAGTAGAGGTGCCTTCTGTCAATCAGCAGCCTTTTCCTGACTTATCCAGGAAGGACTCTGACCTTCTCTTCCTGCCCTAAGCCCTCCCCCTCCTGACCAGGCCTTTTAAAATTTTCTGTACCCCGGAACACGTGCGCCATTCTCCCGGACACACTCTGATGGATGGGATAGTTCAGCCCGAAAGCATGTATTTCCAATAAAGCCTTTCCCAGCGGTTTTAATTTGCCTCCTTTTGGTCATCTGGCTTTACAATTGGTACACTTCAAGGGGCTAAAGTTCTGTCATGAATTCTATTAACAAAACCCAGCAAACTTGTGATGAAGAAAATATATTCTTTATCCCCTTCATTCCCCTGTGGCTTGCAGTTGCATTCTGATCCAGTTAAAGTCATTTACATTAGTTTAATTCCCATGTCCAATTAATAAAAGAAACTCTTCCAGTATTCTTAGAGAAATTCTCCTTATTACAAAAAAGTTATGGCTTCTTCCTCTTCTGGAGCATGTGTCTGGAAGTGATACTTGAAAGTATCCATTAGAGGAGCTAGACTGCTGAAGTTAGTCAGCTGAAGATAATAGTACTTAAAAATGGAAATACTTTATGTCCTTGATAACAAACATTGGAATCACCTTCTGAGACAAGAGCAAAGAACAGGTAGTGAGCATAGATAATAAACAATTGGGTTGGGATAATGGGGATCAAAGAAAAGGAAATTGAAAGTGAACACCTCAGAGCATTTCCCCCTCTCAACAACTCACCAAGTCTCTAGGGAATTGCTCCTTCAAAACAAAGAGTTACTAATGAGTACCCCCTGGGTGCTCTTTTCCTGCCCTTTGGTCTTGCAGGCAAGATAGGAAGAGGATAGGGTAGGGAGGCAAGGAAACTGGAGATCTATAAAGGGGCAAGACACACACACACACCCTTTCCCACAGGCACCTGCTCTGGGTTCAGCCTCCTTTCCAGAGAAGTCTACTATCTCTCTTTGTTCCATAAATAAAACTTGTTTTCCATGCTTGCCTCTGTTTTTTGAATGTTTAATCTTCAACATCAGGGAAACTAAGACCTGATTCTAATTTGCAAGGCTGGCATCACTTCTACCCTGCTTTTTCTTACTTATGCCAATAGTACATAGTCATGTTTTCATTAAATGCATCTCTTCATTGAGACATATTGAAAATGCCAATTTTCAAGGTTAGCTGTCCTGTGTATAAAATGACACTTGACTACTTGTAACCAAAAATAACCAACAGGATTTTGGCACCACTATGAAAACACAAATAACTGGGATAGAAGCAGACCTCAAATGAATCAGCAAGAATAAAGATTCTGCAGTGGAGTCAATCAGGCACGGGAGGAGTGTCTCATTTTCTGGGTAGAAAAATGGCCACTAGTTTCAGAGGAGCTCTGAGTTTTATACTTAACAATGAGGGTAAATTAGTCATTGGAGACTGAGGCAGAATTTGTCAGTTTGGGAAGTTAGGAAAAAAGTTGTAAAAAGCCCAGAACTCATTATCACTGGGAAAAGCTCAAAACTCAGTGTTCACTGCTCATCTTCTTTCTCCAGGATTCATTGTTACCCAGAGCTTCACTATTTGCTTTTCAACTTCTAGGACTCATCAGAAATGGAAAGGGTAAAAATCCAGGGCCCAGCATTTCAGTATCCACCCCCTTCCTTTAGGATCCATTGTGATTGGGAAGGAATGAATGCTTGCTTTTGGTGGAGATGATAGGGCTGAAACCCAGGAAAGGATGAAAGTTTGTTTTTTCTCCTCAGGGCTCATTGTTACTGGGAAAGGATTTGCTGAGAGAGGATTGATGATTGCCTTCCTCCTCCCTCTCTCTCCAAGTCAGACAGTTTTTGAGGGGTTGTCATTTCCCTGTCCTAGAGGTTGTCATTTTCCATATCCTTCACTATTTGTACGTTGAAATGAAAATGTCTATGAATTTTTAAAGACAAGTAGTTTTCTACCAAAGTTACTCAAAATACGTATGCATAATTGATAAATTTCACATTGAATTTTTTTAAAGAATACATTAGGAAAAGAATAATGAGAACATTTAATATAACATTTTTACTGAATAAAGAGCTTATAACAGATTTTAGAACAACCAAAAAACCAGAAAATAGTTTCCTGTAAACAATAGAATACTAATAATTAATACTATTCATAGTTATTAATTCATAACTGTTAAAAATTGTTACAACAGAATATTTGTTGATAATGAAAATGACTTAAAGTAACTTAACTAAAAAATTCTTTTTACTGATGCCAATAAATGATAGCATAATTTTTATTATTCTTAAAGTCATCTGTAGAACTACACATATAAACATTTTAGATGTCATAATTTTGATAACTTTATTTTC
Source organism: Geosciurus inauris (assembly GCA_004024805.1). Classification (NCBI taxonomy): domain Eukaryota; kingdom Metazoa; phylum Chordata; class Mammalia; order Rodentia; family Sciuridae; genus Geosciurus; species Geosciurus inauris. The sequence goes on from PVHX01018946.1 coordinate 27,655, forward strand.
TTTAAGTATCATATTCATTTATTTGTTTTTAATTGATGAATAAAGTTTTATACATACATATGCAGTGTAAATCATGATATTTTGATACATATCTTCTTTATGTAATGTATAAATCAAACTATTTAACATATCCATTACCTCACATATTTATTTTTTTATGAAAATTTAAAAATCTACGCTCTTAGCAGTTTTCAAGTATAAAATACATTGTTATTAACTATAGTTACCATTCTGTACAATATATCTCAAATTCATTTCTCCTGTCTAACTGAAATTTTGTATTGTTTTTATTTTTTAAAAATGTTTTGTACCAAGGATTGAATCCAGGGGTTGCTTAAGGATGGAGCTATATCCCCAGCACTTTTTTTTTTTATTTATTTTGAGACAGGGTCTCTGTAAGTTGCCTAGGGCCTCTCTAAGTTGCTGAGGCTGGCTTTGAACTTGCAATTCTCCTGCCTCAGACTTCCAAGCATCTGGAATTATAAGTGTGTACCACCACATCTGGCAAAATTTTATATTGTTTGACCCACATTTTTCTAGTATTCCCCCCCATTCCCTTCCCTCGGCCCTAGGTAATTATTATTCTATTCCATGCTTGTATAAATTCAGGATTTATAGATTCTGCATATAAAGGAGATTAGGCGATTTTTGTCTTTCTGTATCTGGCCTGTTTTGCTTAGAATACTCTCTCTCTAGGTTCATCCATGTTGTTGCAAAATAACAGATTTTTTACATTTTTATATCTGGGTAGTATTACACTGTATGTATATAAACCACATTGTCTTTATCTATTCACCCACTTAAAGACATTTATGTTGATTCAATATCTCAGCTTTATATCCCTTTGCTTCCATATTCACCCACACATATCTTTCATCTTTATTGCAATAGCCATTTTGACATGTGTGATGTGATATCTTAATGAGATGTTAGTTCAAATTTCCTAATGATTAGTGATATTGAACATTTTTTCATATATCTGCTCACCTTTTGTATGTCTTTTCAAAAGTATTTATTCAGATTATTTGCCCACTTTTAAAATTATTTTAGTTTGTTCTTTTAAATTATATGTGACAATAAAATCCATTATAATGTAATTATACAAGTATGGAATATATCTTATTCTAATTAGAACCTCACTCTTATGGGTGGGTGCACATGACAGTGTGGTACACTTAGATATTTTCATATATGTACATAGGAAAATCATGATAGATTCATTCTACTGTCTTTCCTATTTCTATTCCACTTCCCTTCATTCTCCTTTGTCTAATCTACTGAACTTCTCTTCTTTCCCCTTTTATTGGTTTCGTTTCCACATATCAGTGGAAACATTCAACCTTTGGGTTTTTATGAATTGGCTTATTTTTTAAAACCAGATTATACTTTGTTATTAAGTTTGAGTTCCTTGGATATATTATTTCCAAACATTTTATCACACTCCATAGGTTATCTCTTCTCTATTGATTCTTTCTTGCTGTATAATAGCTTTTAAGTTTGATATAACCACATTTGTGCATTTTTTGCTTTTGTTTTCTGTGCTCTTGAGGCTATATCTACACTATATTTGCCCAAACCAATTATAAGAAACTTTCCCTCTATGCTTTTTTCTGGTAGTTTTACCAGGTCTTTCATAAGTCTTTAGCCAATTTTGAGTTAAATTTTGTATAGGGGTAAGATAAAGTTTCATCCTTATTCTGCACATGGATACCTAGTTTTCAAGATTTATTGAAGAGGTTGTCCTTTCCCAAGTGTGTTATTGACAGCTTTGTCATGGATCAGTTGACCATATAGCTATGAATTTTGAGATCAAGTGCTATGCTGCCTCCAGCTTCATTTTCCTCAAGATTAATTTGACTATTCAAAGTCCTTTGTGGTTCTATGTGAATTTGGGGATTTTTTTCTATTTCTGGAAAGAATATCATTGTGATTTTGATAAGAATACCATTGAATCAATAGATTGTTTTGGGAAATGTGAATGATTTAATAATAAATTTTTAATTTATTAACATGGTCTATATTACATGTATTTGTGTTTTCTCCAGTTCTGGGCTTTTCTTTGTTAAAAGGCTTTTGATAGCTGCTTCAATTTTACTACTTGCTATTAATCAGTTTAAGTTTTTTATATTCTCATGATTGAATGTGGGTAGATCATATGTCTCTACAGGAATTCATCAGTATCTTCAAGATTTTCTACCTTATTGAAGTATAAATTTTCAAAATAATTTTGGATAATCCTCTGGATTTTAGTACTGTCTATGGTGATTTTCCCTTTTCATTTCAAATTTTATTAATTTGAGATTTTCCCTGTTTCTTTTGGTTAGTTTGACTAACATTTTATCAACTTTATTTATCATTTCCAAAAACTTTGTTTCATTGTTCTTTTGTATTGTTTGGATAATCTCAATTTCACTGATTTTGGCTCTGGTTTTTAACTATTTCCTGTCTTCTACTGTTTTTGGTGTTGATTTATTCTTCTTTTTCTAGGGCCTTGAAATTTAGTGTTGATTATTTATTTGATATCTTTCTTTTTATGTACACATTTGATATCTTTCTATTCTTTTAATGTATAAATTCAATGCTATGAACTTTCCTTTTAGAACTGTCTTTATACTGCCCCAAAGATTTTGAAATGTTGTATTGTGAATTTCATTTACTTCTAAGAATTATTTTTATTTCTCCTGTGATTTTTTCTACTACCCATTCATCATTCAACAGTGTATTATATAAACTTCAGGTGTTATAGAGGTTTCTGTTTTTATATCATTGTTGGTTTCTAATTTCATTCCATTAAGATCTAATAGAATGCAAGTTATCATCTCTATTTTGTTATATCTACTAAGGTTTGCTTTGTCAACAAAACCATGGTCTATTTTAGAAAATGTTCCATGTGCTGCTGAGAATAAAGTGAATTCAGTCATTCATGGATGAAATAGTCCACTGATGTCCATATTATAAATTGTATGTTTGAGTTCTGGACAATCTTTATTTAGTTTATGTTTGGATGATTTATCCAGTGGTGAGAGATGTGTGTTAAAGTCACCTAGTATCATCTTATTATGGTCTACTTGATTCTTGATATTGAGAATGGTTTGTTTTATGTACATAGATGTACATTGTTTGGGGCATAAATATTTATGATCATTATATCTTGTTGATGTATGATTCCCTTAAGCAGTATAAAGTGAACTTCTTTGTCTCTTCTGATTAATCTTGGCTTGACGCCCACTTTACCTGATATGAGAAAGCTACCCCTGCTTTTTTATATATCCCAGGTGAGTGGTATGTTTTTTTCCCATCCTTTCACCTTTTGTGTATATCTTTTCCCTTGAGGTGATTCTCTTGCAGATAGCACATTGTTGGGTCTTGTTTTTTAATCCAATCAACAAGTTTATGTCTTTTGATTGTAGAGTGTAGACTGTTTACATTCAATGTTATTATTAAGAGATGATTGTCATTTCCTGTCATTTTCATTTATTTCTAATCTTTGAAAATACTTGAATCTCCTTTAATTGACTATTCTTCTAGTGTAATTCATCCCTATGTTGGTTTTCATTTCTCATTCATAAAATATTTCATTGAATATGTTTTATACTGCAGGTTTTCTGGCTATGAATTTTTTTAGCTCCTATTTATCATGGAAGATTTATTTCATCTTCAATTCTGAATCTAAATTTTGCTGTGAATTGTATTCTTAGTTGGCATCCATTGTATTTTGGAACTTTGTATATATTATTCCAAGCCCTACCAGGTTTTAGGGTCTGGGTTGATAAATCAGTTGAAATCCAGATGGGTTTACCTACAAATGTGAACAGTCATTTTTCTCTTGGAGCCTTTAAAATTCTATTATTATGTATGTTAGGCATTTTCTTTTTAAAATTAATTTATTTAAATACATTTCAAGTCATAGTACATATATAGAGCTCAATTTTTCCATTTCTCTGGTTGCAAACCAGATAGAGTCACACCATTTGTGTCTTCATACATGCACCAAGGGTAGTGATGACCATCTCAATCAACCATCTTTACTATACCCATTCCCCTTTCCCTCTTCCCACCTCCCCCCCACCGCATCCAGAGTTCCTACATTTCTCCTATGTTCCCCATTCCCACCCCCCTTATGTATCAGCATCCACTAATCAGAGAGAACATTTGGCATTTGGTTGTTTGGAATTGGCTTACTTCACTTAGCATAATGTTCTCCAATTCCATCCATTTACCTGCAAATGCCAGAATTTTATACTCTTTTATTGCTGAATAATATTCCATTGTGTATATGTACCACAGTTTCTTTATCCATTCATCTATTGAAGGGCATTTGGGTTGCTTCCACAGTTTTGCAATTGTGAATTGTGCTGCTATAAACATTGAAGTGGCTGTGTCACTGTGGTATGCTGTTTTTAAGTCTTTAGGGTATAGGCCAAGGAGTGGAATAGCTGGATCAAATGGTGGTTCCATTCCAAGTTTTTTAAGAAATCTCCATACTGCTTTGCAGATTGGTTGCACCAATTTGCAGTCCCACCAGCAATGTTTGCATGTGCCTTTTTCACCACATCCTCGACAGCATTTACTGTTGCTGGTATTTTGGATAGCTGCCATTCTGACTGGGGTGAGATAAAATCTGAGAGTAGTTTTGATTTGCATTTCTCTAATGGCTAGAGACGTTGAACATTTCTTCATATATTTGTTTATTGATTGTATATCATCTTCTGAGAGGTTTCTATTCAGCTCCTTAGCCCATTTATTTATTGGGTTGTTTGTATTTTTGGTGTTAAGTTTTTTGAGCTCTTTATATATGCTGGAGATCACTGCTCTATCTGATGTGTGTGTGGCAAAAATTTGCTCCCAGAATGTAGGCTCTCTCATTGATAGTGTCGTTTGCTGAGAAGAAGCTTTTTAGTTTAAGTCCATCTCATTTATTGATTCTTGCTTTTCTTTCTTGTGCTTTTAGAGTCTTGTTAATAAATTCGGAGCCTAATCCAACGTGATGAAGATTTGGACCTACTTTCTCCTCAATTAGATGCAGGGTCTCTGGTCTAATACCTAGGTCTTTGATTCACTTTGAGTTGAGTTTTGTGCATGGTGAGAGATAGGGGTTTAGTTTCATTTTACTGCATATTGATTTCCACTTTACCCAGCACCATTTGTTGAAAAGGCCATCTTTTCTCCAATATATGTTTTTGGCACCTTTATCTAGTATGAGATAGCTGTATTTATCTGCATTACTCTCTGTGTCTTCTATTCTGTACCATTGGTCTACATGTCTATTTTGGTGCCAGTACCATGTCATTTTTGTTACTATAGCTTTGTAATAAAGTTTAAGGTCTGGTATTGTGATGCTTCCTGCTTCACTGTTCTTGCTCAGGATAGCTTTGGCTATTCTCAGTCTCTTATTTTTCCAAATGAATTTCATGATTGCCTTTTCTATTTCTATAAGAAAGGACTTTGGGATTTTAATTGGGACTGCATTGAATCTGTATAGCACTTTGGGCAGTATGGCCATTTTAATAATATTGATTCCAACTATCCAAGAGCATGGGAGGTCTTCCCATCTTCTAAGATCTTCTTCTTTCTTTAGTGTCTTACAATTTTCATTGTAGAGGTCTTTCACCTCTCTTGTTAGATTGATTCCCAAGTATTTTATTTTTTTGGAGGCTATTGTGAATGGAGTAGTTTTTCTAATTTCTCTTTCAGAGGACTCATTGCTAATGTATAGAAATGCATTTGATTTATGGATACTGATTTTATATCCTGCAATTTTGCTGGATTCATTTATCAGTTCTAGAAGTTTTCTGGTGGAATTTTTTGGACCCTCTAAGCATACAATCATGTCATCTGCAAATAATGATAGTTTGAGTTCTTCTTTTCCTATTCATATCCCTTTAATTTCCTTCATCTGTCTGATTGCTCTGGCTAGAGTTTCAAAAACTATATTGAATAAGAGTGGTGAGAGAGGGCATCCTTATCTTGTTCCAGTTTTTAGAGGGATGCTTCCAATTTTTCTCCATTTAGGATGATGTTGGCCTTAGGCTTAGCATATATTGCTTTAACAATGTTGAGGTATGTTCCTACTATCCCTAGTTTCTCTAGTGTCTTGAACATGAAAGGGTGCTGTATCTTGTCAAATACTTTCTCTGTATAAATTGCTATAATCATGTGATCCTTATCTTTAAGTCTATTGATGTGATGGATTATGTTTATTTATTTCCATATGTTGAAACAACCTTGCATCCCTGGAATGAACCCCATTTCATCATGGTGCACTATTTTTTTAATATGCTTTTGTATGTGATTTGCCAAAATTATATTGAGAATTTTTGCATCTATTTTCATCATGGATATTGGTCTAAAATTTTCCTTTTTTGATGTGTCTCTGTCTGGTTTTGGAATCAAGGTAATACTAGCCTCATAGAATGAGTTTGGAAGGGTTCCTTACCCGCTCTATTTCATGGAATAATTTGAGGAGTATTGGAGTTAGTTCTTCTTTGTAGGTCTTGTAGAACTTGGCTGAGAATCCATCTGGTCCAGGGCTTTTCTTGGTTGGAAGGCTCTTGATGGCCTCTTCTATTTTCTTGCTTGTGATTGATCTGTTTAAGTCATGAATGTCCTCCTGGCTCACTTTGGGTAGGTCATATGTCTCTAGGAATTTGTTAGTGTCTTCAGGGTTTTCTAATTTACTGGAATATAAGTTTTCAAAATAGTTTCTGATTATCCTCTGTATTTCAGCAGAGTCTGTCATGTTTCCTTTTTCATCACAAATTTTGGTAATTTGGGTTTTCTCTCTCCTTCTTTTTGTTAGAGTGGCTAAGGGTTTGTCAATTTTGTTTATTTTTTCAAAGAACCAGATTTTTGTTTTATCTATTTTTTGGATTTTTTCTTGAGTTTCAATTTCATTGATTTCAGCTCTAATTCTAATCATTTCCTGTATTCTACTTCTTTTGGTGTTACTTTGTTCTTCTTTTTCTAGGGCTTTGAGTTGTAGGGTCAAATCATTGATTTGTTGATTTTTAGCTCTTTGAATATATGAGCTTAATGCAATGAACTTTCCTCTTAGCACTGCCTTCATAGTGTCCCAGAGATTTTGGTATGTTGTATCAGAGTTCTCATTTACCTCCAAGAATTTTTTTATCTCTTCCTTGATGTCTTCGGTTACCCATGCATTGTTCAATAGCCAATTATTGAGTCTCCAGATGTTGTAGTTGCTTCTTTTTTTTTTAAGCTGTCACTAATTTCTAGTTTCAGTTCATTATGGTCAGATAGAATGCATGGTATTATCTCTATTTTTTTGTATTTACTAAGACTTGTTTTGTGGCATAGCATATGATCTATTTTGGAGAAGAATCCATGTGCTGTTGAGAAAAAAGTGTATTTGCTTATTGAAGGATGGAATATTCTATATATGTTTGTTAAGCCTAGACCATTGATCGTTCTATTAAGTCTTGTAGATTCTTTGTTTAGTTTTTGTTTGGAAGATCTAATCAGTGGTGAGAGAGTTGTGTTAAAGTCACCTAATACTATTGTGTTGGGGTCTATTTGGTTCTTGAATTTGAGAAGGGTTGTTTGATGAACATGGCTGCCCCATTGTTTGGGGCATAGATATTTAAGATTGTTATGTCTTATTGATGTATGACTCCCTTAAGCAGTATGAAATGACCTTCTTTATTCCTTTTCACTAATTTTGGTTTGAAGTCTACTTTATCTGAAATGAGGATGGAAACTCCTGCTTGTTTATGCAGCCCATGAGAGTGATAACTTTTTTTCCATCCTTTCACCTTCAATCTTTGTCTCTTCCTATGAGATGAGTCTCTTGGAGGCAGCATATTGTTGGGTCTTTTTTTTTAATCCAACCTGCCAGTCTGTGTCTTCTAATTGCTGAGTTTAAGCCATTGATGTTCAATGTTTTTATGGAGACATGGTTTGTATTTCCAGACATTTTGGTTTATTCTTAGTTTTTAACTTGACTTGGTTTCTCCTTTGATTGGCCTTTAGTGTAGCTCCTCCCTCTGCAGGTTTTCATTGTTTTTTTTCATTTCCTCCTCATG
>PVHX01018947.1:0-14360 GCA_004024805.1 Geosciurus inauris
AACACCTCTTCCTGGCCCTAAGCCTGCCTTTTCCGGATGGGAAAAGGCTTTATAACCCTGTGTAACACGAGGCACAGCGCCATTTTCCCGACCTGTTCGAGCCTGGTGACTGGCCGGGAGACTGGTCCGGGAGCGTATTACCTGGAATAAAAGCCTGTGTTGGTCCTGTTTCACCTCCATCTGGTCGTTCGTCTTACAGGCACAAGCTCAGCTACGGTACAGCAGGCCTCTTGCCTTGGAGTCCAGGACATTCGCTCTGTCCGCGGTGGACACAGAGCACCGGCTGCCACGCAGCCGACCCCTGCTGGCTACACAGGGGCCATCACTACGTGCCAGGCGCGGCACGGATCAGCACTGGCCCACGCTGCTGTCCTAGCGCAGGTGCCTGCGCCTGCGCACCCTGGCCTCCAGGGAGGAGTAGGCGCTCTGGGATCTAGGGGGCGGGGCAGGGCCTGGGCAATCCTGCTGGGCGGAGGGGAGTGGAGGGGTGAAGAGGGCTTTTGTCAAATACCAGCAGCATGGAGTTATAACCTGGCTGATCTGGGTGTCCAAGAATCGGAGAGTGGCCCGAAGGCCTCCACTGTCCTTTTTCCTGTCCCTTGTGGTTTTTGTAAAATAGAAGAAACACGAGGGAGTGGAGGAAATCTGCCACCCTGGTGGCTTGGAGGAAGCTCCCGGTTATAAAGAATGTTCTATTTTCTAAATTTTTTTGGTACTGGGGATTGAACTCAAGGACACTCAACCACAGAGCCACATCCCAGCCCTTTTTGGTGTCTCATTTAGAGACAGAGTCTCATTGAGTTGATTAGGGCCTCGCTAAATTTCTGAGGCTAGCTTTGAATTTATAATCCTCCTTTCTCAGCCTCCCCAGTCGCTAGGATTGCAGGATGGGCCACCGCGCTGTATAGAAAGTTATTAATATGGGCCCGTCCTTAATCAATTTAGGAGAGAGAGGAGGGCCCATTAGTGAGGAATTTGGAGAGACTTTGAAGACAGTAAACACTCTCAGTGTTATTGTTCGGGGTCATCTGGCACACTAATGAGCTCTTGGTGCATCAGAACTTTCAACTTTTGGCCCTGTGAGTTTGAAACCTGGCCAGTTCCAACTTTGCAGAGAAAAAACAACCTAAGTCCAGTTACATAACACCGGACTGCATATTGGGAGGGGTTGCTGTGTCTTTTTAAGTCCTCCAAAGGGGAATGAGAATGAGAAGAAGGATCTGATGCTTTGAGTGTAGAAGAAGGAATCTGAATCTCACCTATATGCTTACCCTACCCTCGGTGTTGCTCCTTTTACCCGAGGATAGGTGTTGAAGGTGATGATGATGCTTTGAGTGTACCTGCAAACCCATGTTGTGTTATCCGGTGTTGATTGGTGAGTGCTTATGAGGCTGGAGCCGCTTTTCTTTCTTTTCCTCGATATTATTGATTGTTTCCATCCGTTCATCACAAACAACAGCCAGAATGGAGCTGAGTTTCTTAGTGCCTCACTTTTGCTGAGGTTGGCTTTGAGCCCATCATCCTTTTGCCTTAGCCTCCTAAGCCTCCCACACCTGGCCACAAGGCTCATCTTTTATGGAAGAGCACTCCTGATTTAATTTTGCATGGGTTCCCTGGCTCCATTTACCTGGATCTGAGGGGTGATCCTTAGTCAACATGAACCTTGAAATAGGTCCAATAGATGCTGAACTGCCTCCCATAAGACTGCTTTTAGGATTCTCCTTAAATTTACACACATATGAAAAATCAACCTAGAGACAAAAAATCCACACACACACACACACACACACACAGAGAAAACCAAAACAAACACAAATCTTACTTTTTTTTTTTTTTTTTTTGGTAAACCCAAACTTGAATTTGATTGAACTCAGGGGTTCTTGACCACTGAGCCACATCCCCAGCCCTATTTTGTGTTTTATGGAGAGACAGGGTCTCACTGAGTTGCCATTGCTGAGGCTGGCTTTGAACTCGAGATTCTCCTGTCTCAGCCTCCCTAAGTGCTGGAATTACAGGCTTGCACCACTGTGCCAGGCTCCCAAATGTTACTTAATTGTTACTCTTATTGACAATAGGCAAAACTTTAAGCAGACCTGACATGGTTAATGAAAATATTTAAGTATACTTTATTTTACATATACACACACAAAAACACACAAACACAGGGTGAGATAGATAATGTATTTTAAAGAAAGAATTTCAATCCCTAAAATTAAAAATGTGGATTTTATGAGGAATTCCACTTACCTGATACAAAGACAATTCTTAGAGAAGTGTATGAGAAATTAGATTAAAAAATTAAATGTCAGGAACAAAAATCAGATAGTTTTACATTTCTATCCAAGAAAGAAAAGTTCCTCTAGGCCTTGCAAAATCTTTATGCAGTCATTACTAAATGTCCCAAATAACATTGTGTCTGTATAAAGACTACAATAGTGCTTTGTATAAACACTTATTTCATGAACAGGATACTACCATAAGTAACCAGTATTATAACTGCACTGTTATTTTATATGAACAAATACATTAAATGCAAGATAAAGTGGCTTAAATGTAAAATCTGTAATTCCCAATTAAGATTTGAAGCCGGGCACAGTGGCACAAGCCTGTACTCCCCGCACTTAGGGTGGTGAGACAGGAGAATTGCAAGTTCAAAGCCAGCCTCAGCAATGGCAAGGTGCTAAGTAACTCAGTGAGACCCTGTCTTTACATAAAACACAAAATAGGGCTAGGGATGTGGCTCAGTGGTCGAGTGCCCCTGAGTTCAATCTCCAGTACCAAAAAAAAAAAAAAAGACTTAAGATTTGAGGGGCTGGGATTGTAGCTCAGTGGTAGAGTGCTTGCCTCGCATGTGTGAGGCTCTGTGTTTGATTCTCAGCACCACCTACAAAGCAATAAAATAAAGACATTGTGTCCATCTACATCTAAAAAAACATTTAAAAAAAAAGACTTAAGAGTTGAATGCCTGTGTCCAATAATTCAGCAGCAACCTTCCAAAACCAGAAATTACATGAAATGTAAGAAGAAATAGGAACATGTTAGTAGCAAGAACCCCACCACTCTTAAGTTGGAAAAAAAAATAAATTATATGGAAGCCCTCAATTGCTAATGACTATGGCACCAAAATTTATACTCCAATATCACAGACAATCTTTTCACACACACATAGAACACTAATAAAAATTGACCACATAAGTTAGGCACAGTTGAGCACCCCTGTATTCCTAGCACATTGGGAGGCTGAGGAGGAGACTTGTGAGTTCAAAACCAGCCTCAACAATGGCAAGGCGCTAAGCAACTCAGTGAGACCCTGTGTCTACATAAAACACAAAATAGGACTGGGGATGTGGCTCAGTGGATCAGTACCCCTGAGTTCAATCCCTGGTACCAAAAAAAAACAAAAAATTGACCACATAGTAAGGCACAAATGAAACTTCAATAAATTCCATAAGACACTATTTATTTATTTATTTATTTATTTATTTATTTATTTATTTATTTATTTATTTAGTACTGGAGATTGAACTCGGGGCACTCGACCACTGAGTCACCTCCCAGCCCTATTTTGTGTTTTATGTAGAGACAGGGTCTCACTGAGTTGCTTAGTGCCTTGCCATTGCTGAGGCTGGCTTTGAACTTGCGATACTCCTGTCTCAGCTTCCCTAAGTGCTGGGATTACAGGCTTGCACCACCGCACCCTGCTAAGACACCATTTATAGAAACATTTTCCATTCACTGTGCACAAAAATTAGAAATTGACTTAAAAACTAATACATCACAATTGGAAATGTTTTTAATGATTAAATGACTATTAGGTCTAAATAAGAATAGAAACTAAAAATGTAGAATTTGTTAAATGAAGACATCTTGTATCAGAATTGTATAATGCAAAAAAATAATAATTTAGTAAAAGTTACATCAAATATGAAAGGATAAAAAGAAACACCAGCTGCGCGCAGTGGTGCACATCTGTAATCCCAGCACTTAGGGAGGCTGAGACAGGAGAATTGCGAGTTCAAAGCCAGCCTCAGCAATGGTGAGGCACTAAGCAACTCAGTGAGACCCTGTCTCTACATAAACACAAAATAGGGCTGGGGATGTGGCTCAGTGGTCGAGTGCCCCTGAGTTCAATCTCCAGTGCCAAAAATGAAACAAAACAAAACAAACAAACCACCAAATTAAAATGTAGAAAGAATCCAGTAATGTAAATGCAGTAGACAACAGTGCATGATAGGAACAAATCATTTAATGAGTTTATAAATTTATAAAGCTTATTTTTTTACAATTTTTTTTAGTTGTAAATGGACACAATATCTTTATTTATTTCTATGTGGAATTGAGGATAGAACCCAGTGCTTCACACATGCGAGATGAGCATTCTACCACTGAGCCACAACCCCAGCCCCTATAAAGCTTATGTTATAAAACAACTGAAATAATGAAAAAAGTATGTGGGGAAATTAAAATACTGAGAAAAAATATTGGAGTTCAATAAGGGTGGTATACTCTCCATATTAAATAGCATTATTGGCCATGAAGATATCAATTCTTCATAGTTTAAAAACCTTTGGAGCTAAGTCACATCATACACCCAGAAACAGGCCCAATTTCACGGAAATCTAAAAGAGTAGTAAGACATTGCAAATTGTTCTGGTAAGCAATGACTTCAAATGGTGGTGTTTCATTTAGACTTTACTGCATAACAAAATACCCTAAAGTTGACTGGCTTAACCCACAAAAACAATGTGTTGCCTCTCATCAAACTGAAGGTCATTTGGGAAGTTCTTGTGGTTCCAAGGAGCAGCCTCCTCGCAGAAGTAGTGTGTTCAGTCATGGGTGGTGAAGAAGTCATTGGGTATCCCAGGCCAGACTTGGCCCACCATTGTGGGGTAAAGATTGTAATCACAGGGTTGTGATGGGGGAGTGGTGATAAGGAGGAGTGTGTGAGGTGCTGGCACACAGGGAACTGCAGTTGGAACTCACTGCTGGGGTGCAGGCAGAAGCAGCTGCAGATGGAAAAACATCACATGCTCTGTGAAATCAGAAAGGCCCACCCCTCTCTCCTACAGTCTTCCCCAAAGTCTTCAGTGCTAAGAGTCAAAGAGAACGTTTGTGAACTCCAACTCCTGATCACAGAGCAAGGCAGTGAACAGTGGATTTGAAGCTGAGAGACAAAATGTCATTAACTACCACAGTCTTTTTCCTTTGGCTACTCAACATCCATGTTCTTCTCTTGCTCATGTTTGAAATTCTGTACAAAAATCAACTCTTTTCCATCTGGCAAGATAGAGCTACACTTCAGACATGTGAAGGAATTCCCACAATGAGATGCACAATCCCAGGGGTCACTGTTACCCATTATGGGCTATTTGAATGACTCATCAAATACAGTCACAGTTCCTTCAAATATTATATTACCTAAGGACTAACTTGTAAGTTCTACCTTAAAACACCCTACATAGAAGATAGAAAATGAGAAGAAGGAAGTAGCATATATAGACATAACATTAATCAAAGAAACAGAAAATGAGAAATGTTAGTATTTTCTTTTGCAAACTCAAGAAAAACTGCACATACTTATCTCCAGCCTTTCTGCATGAATGACAGCATGCTGTGGACATGGTTCTGCATCATCTTCTTTATCCATTTCCAACCATTCCACTGTCTACTTTCTGACTCTTAGCTCCCAATCCACCCTGCTAGTCTTGCTCTGAGATGATGCAGTGGAAAAATCTCACATCCAACTGATATGAAGTAAAGTTGGGCACTAGAGGGCATTGGAGGATCAATAGCCAAGGAAGAGACTTCTTCCTGGGCTCAGTGAGTTTCTTTTTCACTGCTTACATGTCTCAACTAGCTCATACTTGGGCATTATCGCTTTTCTTTCTGATAGTCCCAGTCATGAATTTCCTGCCTAGGATATCTGGCCCACTGCATCCTAGCTGGGGGTTTTCTGCTGGCCAGGAACAGCCCATGACACTCTGCCTGCCAGCTGTCCCTTATAGATACAGACCAGCTCTGGCCTAAGCAACTGAACCAAATCTGCCATCCCTGGAGTAGCAAGCATACCTTTTCCCATGAGGCATGAGGGACCATGGTGGACAGGACTTTCCTCTGCACCTGTTTCTTCCTCTTTCTTTAACTTCTTCTCAGCTTTAGGATAATCTGTTCTATCTCTTCTCACCATTTACCCGTCTAAGTAGTTGAAATCCCACATACTAAAGCTGCCTTTCCTATTACTGCATGCTCTGCATCTCCTAGACTCTTGACATACATAAAATTGGTGCCATGAGTGGTGCTAGGAGATCTATCTACAGTAGTGAAATGGGGAGATTGGTTACATGAAGTGCTGTGGCTCCAGGCAGTACTGTGTTCCTTGCTGATGGGACATGGGCTGTTGGCAGTCGTAACATCATAGTGGATCAACTTCTGTAGTTGATTGTGATGAAGTATCCATGACAGCAAAGGAATTTGGAACCACAAAGCCCCTGACTTAGAGGGCAATGGCTGTCCTGAGCAGTGTAAGGACTGGTGTACAATGGATTCTCCTGAGAGCTTTCAAATATCCATGGATACAAGAGCACACGCTTCAACTTCCAGCCCTGATAGACAGAACTGAGAATTGAAGCTTGGCAATCCTAGGCAAGGCTTTAAATTTTTAACATACAGGACTGATATTGCTAAAATATAGGCAAAAAATTTAATGTTTCAGATATCTGGATTTACAACAACATTTAAATTTTTTCTTCTTATTTTTTTGGTACCAGGGATTGAATTCAGGGGCACTCCACCACTGAACCATATCCCCAGTCCTGTTTTGTATTTTATTTAGAGACAAGGTCTAACTGATTTTCTTAGTGCCTCACTTTTGCTGAGGCTGGCTTTGACCATCCAATCCTCCTGCCTCAGCTTCCTGAGCCATTGAGATTACTTATGTGCACCACCGTGCCCAGCTCTGTCAAATTTATTCTTGCCAAGTAGGTCTTCCACTTTTAGGAGCTGTCATTTTACTCATCATTTTTAGCACAGGTGACCCCAGGCTGTTGACTATAGTATAATTGATTACAAATCTCATGGCAGTCACACCTTGACTTGGGTGGCCTAGAAATCTCACCAATGAAAGCTAGGGGGTTCCAGGAAGCAGCCTCTAACAAGGAGCACCTGATGTCTAAAATGTTTTGATTGAACAGTGAGGCTCAATATTTAGAGTCTACAAACTGATAGAATCTGCAGAAGAATGGTTCTTTTACTGGGAACTGGCAGTGCTGTGTTCCTTGCTGATGGGACATGGGCTGTTGGCAGTCCGTGGCATGTGGTAGCATCACAGTGGATCAACTTATCTTCTGTAGTTGATTGTGATGAAGTATCAGTGACAGCAAAGGAATTTGGAACCAAGAAACCCCTGACTTAGAGGGCTATGGGACACCCATATGGCAACTGGGACACCCCTGGAGCAAGGTAGAATACCCTCATTTGGCCTGGCCAAGGCTCACAAACAGGAAGCATCTTCTGGGGACCAGGGGAGCAAAACAGGACAAGGCCTATCATAAATCCAAGGCTTGGAGACAAAGCTCTTCTCTGCTTTGTGTGTGAGGATCAGGCCCAAGAGACTATGGTTGACACCTATCACCAGGAGGTAGAGTGTAGCCTGATTCAGGTCAAAGGGCCATGATGCATCATGTGAAGGGCATGGAGTTGCAGCCAGACTGGGCTTTCCTTCCAGTTCACTCACCAGTCTGTTGAGCAACCCTGGGCAAGTCTCGCAACCTCTTTGAGCTTTGGCTTCTTTAAGATGAGGTGATGGCACTTGCCTGTAATCTCAGCACTTTGGGAGGCTGAGACAGGAGAATCACAAGTTCAAAGCCAGCTTCAGCCAAGGCCAGGCGCTCATCAACTCAGTGAGACCCTATCTCTACATAAAACACAAAATAGGGCTGGGGATGTGGCTCAGCGGTCAAGTGCCCCTGAGTTCAATTCCCTGGTACCAAAAAAAAAAGATGGGAAGAATTTTGTTTGTTTTAAAGGGTCATAAAGACCCCACAAAGCACCTGTACCTATGGCTGGTACACCGTGTGTGCAGTGGAATGTGCCTTTGCTTCTTTGTATCACTGTTACCATAGGGTGATATCAAGAAATCAGGAGATGACTGCCATAGGAGGGGTCACCGTACCCCACTCAGGACCACATGAGAAAGGTCCAGTGTTGGTCAGAAGGCAGAGGGATGGGGAGCTGTGGGTAAGAGCACTTATTGTGGTTTCCACATGAAGAAACTGGTAAGGTGGAGTGAGCAAGCCTAGGATGGGCCAGTTAAATGGCCCTGGGGTACATGGCTGTCCCTGGTTGTGTGATCTTGTCCCTGGGGTGCTTAGGGCAGGGGATTTGGCCCCAATATGGGAGTATAATAAGGGTATTGGCATGTGGACAGTGGATTGGTTGGATCGTGTTTACAGAGCACACCCCAGAGAGAAGGATTCTGACTGCAGAAGGTGGGTGACAGGAGTAGAGGTGGCCAAGGCCTGATGACTGAGGCATGTTACCAGACTGTCTGACCAAGGAGCATCTGGCACATGTGTGTAAGTGGATGTTAGATCAGTCAAGTTCTTGTTAGCCAGAAACATGGTCAGTATGAGGACACAGCTCAAGTGTCACCTCTGCATAGGTGCCTTTTCTGACTGTGGCATCTACAGTGACAGCCTCCTCAACCAGCGCTTCTCTCACCACCGCCCTCTTTATTCCCTCCATGGCATTCCACTCTTGTCACCTTCTGCTCAGCAGCTGTCAAGGCTCCTGATACCTTGATTGACATCCTTATGGTGGACACAGGCTTGTGTGGCCTGGGCCCCATGACCTCCCTTGTGTCCTTTCCTGTCAGTAACCAGCCTCTCAGCCTCTCCAGCTCCACCCTGCTGTCCTGATTTCCTTCCACCCTAAAAGCTCTTCCAAGCACTTGTTTTTCTTTTTTTTATTATTATTTATTATTTAATTATTTTATTTAAATGCGTTTCAAGTCATAGTACATATATAGAGCTCAATTTTTCCATTTCTCTGGTTGCAAACCAGATAGAGTTACACCATTTGTGTCTTCATACATGCACCAAGGGTAGTGATGACGACCTCAATCAACCATCATTACTATACCCATTCCCCTTTCCTTCCTCCCACCTCCCCCCTGCCACATCCAGAGTTCCTCCATTTCTCCTATGTTCCCCATTCCCACCCCCCTTATGTATCATCATCCACTAATCAGAGAGAACATTCAGCATTTGGTTTTTTGGGATTGGCTTACTTCGCTTAGCATTGTGTTCTCCAATTCCATCCATTTGCCTGCAAATGCCATAATTTTATTCTCTTTTATTGCTGAATAATATTCCATTGTGTATATGTACCACAGTTTCTTTATCCATTCATCTATTAAAGGGCATCTGGGTTGCTTCCATAGTTTTGCAATTTCCAAGCACTTGTTTTTCCTTTCACCCTGTGTTACGTTCCTTGTGTGTCTGTTCACCACACTGTTATTTCCAAAAATAGAAGGGCTATTTAATTTTGTTTTATTTATTCCTTTCTGGTGCTACAGCCTTGGCCATTGCCTGGCACACAGTCATGGTTCAATGAACAGCAAATGAAGAAAAACCTATCGCCCTTTTAGACATTTGTGGCCTATGCTGTTCACCCACTCAGCATATATTCAATGAGGCTGGGCCTGACGCAGACATCGGGGCCCAGCAGTGAGGGAAGCAGGCAGAGGTATCCACAGTCATGGGTGGGCAGCCTAACTGGGGAGACCTGAAAAACATAGGTAAAATGTACACTGAGTTAGATGATGATATGTGCCATGAATAAGGGTAAGGTGAAGAATGGCTGTCAGGAGCCTTCTGGAGGTGTTTAGAGAACAAGCTACACACATAGTACATGTGTTAAGCTGAGACAGCAGGGAGCTGAAAGGTCCTCAGGCTGTGGTGGGCTGAAGGTTTGGATGTGGAGTTTTCAGTCTGGATTCTTAGCTTCCCCTGCGTCTGGATTGTTTTGTTTTGTTTTGTTTTTGTTTTTGTTTTTTATTGCTCATCTCACTTAGCAAATTAACCTGAGCCCAAGTCATCAATACATTGAATTCATCAAATCCTATACCAGTAATTGAAAATTGAAAAGAGGTGCATTAAATTCCTATAAGAAGGATAAAATTACACATAGCACAGAGGTCACACGAGCAGGTCTCTAGGGAGAAAAATGAGATGTGTCACAGCTAAGGACAGAAAAAGGATACCCATGATTGCCTGTAGTGGCGGTAAATGGGCATGAGGGTGAGACAGGAACCCTGCTGTGGCCGATCTCACCCTACTACTCCCCAGCTTGCACTACATTCCCAGCAGTGGGCTGGTGAACTGCCCCTTCTCACACTGGGCCTGGGTGCTGGGTGCTCATTCTGTCTTCATACACTCACACATGTATTCCTCATGCATTTTTTTCCTGAGCAGTGTCAGATACTGGCCATGTGTTGTCTGGACACTGGAGGGCCAGCTCCTCAGAAGTCATCTCTTCAATGTGTCCCTCTAGACCCTTGCCCCATCCCCAATACCCAACTGGCCTCTTCAAGGAACCTTTAGTGTGAGTTCATAATTTGATGACCTCTGTACCCTGTAGGCTATGTGGGGACCCCTAGCCAGTTTCCAAAAAGACCTTAGGAAATGTGAAAATGGATAACTGTCCAAATAAATAGAAATCCTAGGCTACTTTTGTGCTGGATTTCTCTCCTCTCCCTCTTCTTCACTGTTGATTTCCCTCTGGAACCCAGGTTCTAAGCACCATTACCAGGTGCCTTAGCAACTGTGGTCAACCTAATGTTATTCAGACCACGGTTGATTTATATATTCAATTTTAATTCTTTTTAATTTTTTTTAGTTGTTGCTGGACCTTTATTTTTTTTTTTATTTATATGTGGTGCTGAGGATCAAACCCAGTGCCTCATGCATGCTAGGCAAGCACTCTACCACTGAGCCACCACCCCAGCCCCCTCAATTTTAATTTTTAAATAACTTTGCAGATATATCACAGCTGTACCCTCAGTAGAGTCACTCTGTCACCTCAAGGGCAAGAAAATCTTTAGCTGTTTAAGTAAAAATAGGACAGTGTAGGAGCACTGGATAGAAGGATCTCTCTCTGGGGCAGGGCAGGGTGTGGGTGTGGCAGGACCAGAGTGAACCCAGAGACATGCAGGCGGAGGTGCTAGGGCCTGGCTCAGGCAGAAGATCTGAGGGCTGGCACCTCTGTCACATCCTGCTGCCCCTGCTTCCTTCCAGGAACAGATTCACAAGGCTGGAGCCCACCTCTCTGCCTAAGCTGGGCTTTCCCCATTCACACCCTTTCTCTCCAGTTGACAGCCCCTCTTACCCTTCAGCCTTTGGTTTTTTTTGGGGGGGAAAACTGTTTCTGCTCCTTCCTCATCCACTGTCCCTGTCCCACCCCAACATACTCATCCCTCTCTATACTCACTTGGTGTCAGACAACAGTGAATTCATGTGGGCCATGTTAAAGATTTTAGTGTGTATTTTTTGTTAAACATAAAGGCAAAAAATTATTGGTCAATATAAATTTATTGACTTAGCTTTAAGCACTCTACACTCAAAAATGATTAGTTTGATGTCACATGGTAAACAGGCTTGAATGACCTCCTGTGGAAGCCAGTGGAAAATCAAGGATCTCTAGGCTGTGTGAGGCATAGAGGAGCTGAGGATATGAAGAGAAATAGATGGGTACTAGGATCAGTACAGGGTGAAATTCTAAAGAGCTTTGGGAGAAAATGGGTTGGGTAGCCAAGGACATGGGACAAAAATCCTAAATTCCAGGTTGCCAACAGAATGGTAATACCATCTTCCAACACAGGGGACCATGGAAAGAACTTAGCTTCTTGTGTCTATTGCTGTGTGTATGATCATGAATATGATGATCACTGAGGTAGCTGTCATCCAGGCAGATGTGGCCTGTTTCTTTTTGAGTCTGGATCCATGGGCCATAGAGGGCCACAGGTTGGCTATTAGTTTCTTGGTCTCTGCTTGAACAGGGAGTGTGAGTGGCCCAGTGAGTAGAACAAAGACAAGGTAGGGGGCCCACAGTGGACATTGCAGGACAACCGACCTCTGCTAGAAAATGGCATAGCTAAGAACCACAATTTACTCAAAATAGGGAAAGGTGATATCTGGGAAGGAGAGGATGTGACAGCTATTTGGACAAAAGAGGGAGGAAGGAGCCAGAGTGAGGCTGGAGAGGGCCGGCCCCTTTATGCTTTATGACCAATGTGAATCCAGCAAAACATACTCCATCTTTTATAAAACTGCTTCCATCTGTAAAGTACTCTGCATCTGGGTTCCTGAGGGGCTGGTCTGTCAAGGTGGTCTGCTAGAGACCACTTTATCCATTACCTCAATACAATTGTGATTAGGTTGTTCAGGTCTGATGGGCAGCAAAGTTGCTGGGTTTAGAGTCCAAATGACTTCAACATGGATACAAGGGTTTTCACATAACATGCCTAGTATTTGACCATTTTCTCATTAGTCAACCAAATTGTCTTTTGTACTCTAACAATGTCAGACTTTAATGAGGAACCTTGATAACTAATTCTTGTCTCATAGTCAGTTTATCAGCTTTTAATACCAGAAGATCCAGGGCTGTAAGAGCCTGTAAAGAAGGTGGCCAGCCTTGGGCTAGAGTCTAGCTGTTTGGATATATAGGCCACTGGATGGTGCCGTATCACCAGTATCTGAATCAAGATTCCTACAGCTACTTCAGACTATTCATGAACATACAGAAAGAAAGGCTTGGTGAGGTCAGGGAGCCCTAGTCCAGGTGCACTGGTGAGTGTTTAATGTCCTTGAAGGTCTTTTATTGTGTATGTTGGCTCTCATATTACAGGATCTCATCTTCCCCCCTTTGTGGGTTCATAGAGTGGTTTTGGCATAACTGAAAAGTTGCAGATCCATATACAGCAGAATCCAGTAGTCCCCAAGAATTCTTTAATTTTTTTTAAAATATTTTTTTAGTTGTAGATGGACACAATGTCTTTATTTTATTGCTGTGTATGTGGTGCTGAGGATCGAACCCAGGACCTCACTCATGCGAGGCAAGCGCTCTACCACTGAGCTACAATCCCAGCCCCAAGAATTCTTTAATTTGATGGAAGGCTGAAGGGACTGGAATTGAGCAAATCTTCTGTTTCTTTTGGGGCCCATTTGCTGTTGTCTTTGAGTCAGATAGTAACCAAAGTATCTGACTTTTCCTTCATAGATGTGGGCTTTTAAAGCAGAGTCCAGTGCTGCCCAAGGATGGTGTACTCAAACACCTTGGAAGAACTATCATTCAGGGAATGGAGGAGTATATAGAGCATCTGGCACTTTAAGCTGTTGGAATACTTTCATTATCTCCTGGTGCAGGATCCTGGCTGCTGAGATTCCCTAACTCTCAAATCAAATGTAAACCTCAGCAGAGATTGATGACCTGGGACATCATTAATATAAAAGGAACCTATGAATCTGTTGAAGTTGGAGGGCAGTGGTGTGGGTCCCCAGGTGACAGCTGCATTGTGTCTATCTAGGTGCCACTTTCTGTCTGAGCAGCTCCCTACTCCCACACCCCAGTGAGAGCTTTCTCCAATTGTATAGCAGTTGCCTTGCATGTGTTTTTGTCTGGTACACCTGAGTGGGTAGGGCCCTGTGGTGGCCTTTCCCGCCGAAGGTGCAGAGTGTGGCTTGGAGCTGTGGTGGTATGTCCTTCTGGACTGAGTGCCCTGTAGCCTGCTGTTGGCTGTTGCCATGAATCTATCTCTGGTACATTCTTGGGCTTGCAGCAACCAAGCCCTTCTGAGGCCTTAAGGCCCATGCATTGGATGCAGCTCTGTGTCTACCTGGCTCCTGCCATTTTCATCAATGATCAACTTCCAAGCAAGCTAGGAGAAACTGAAAAGAAGGGTAGGGGCCATAGCGCAGAGGAAACATTTGCTCTTTTTCTGCTCATACTCTTGGCACTTGGAAAGGGAGCTCTGGCCCCTGTTGTGGTGCCTCGACTAGGCTGAAGAGATGCCATTCCTCTTCTTGGGGAATTGTGATGGTTAAAATTATTGCTTCAGGTTTTCCCAATGATAAGGCTGCCTGAACTCTTGCATCAAATGTTATTCGGGCCCAGAGTTTTTCTAGCAGGTCTTGACCCATAAATGGCACTGGGCAATCTGGCATGTACAAAAACAGGAAAGGACGGTGAGCTTTGTTGCCTGTGGCCCCTATAATTGTGGTCTGTTTCTTTGAAAGTGGGCCCACAGGTTTATTCACCACTGAGTAGTGAGCCCCAGTGTCCAACATAAAGTCTGTAGGTTGGCC
>PVHX01018947.1:14460-35695 GCA_004024805.1 Geosciurus inauris
CCAGGCCTAGCTCAGGAAATCTAAGAAGGGACCAATACCGGGAAACAGAAGGCAGGACGAAAAGTGCTGATAGCCCCCAATACCAGGAAGCCAAGGGTGGGACGAAAGATGCCAGATGGAGGGAAAGTCCCATATCAGATCTTCCCACCAGGTTTTCCCACCGGTGGGCCCCGGCCACCTTCCCCCCATTCAAATGCACGAATAGGATCCCTGTAACTATGCATCTGCTTCTGTAACCCTGCTTCTGCCACCCTGGTCCTATAAATGGGGGTGACCTCCCTTGCCCGGCACGCTCAGTCTACCGCACGGCTGAAGCGTCCGCAGGCGCCTGTGTGAATAATAAAGCTGCCTTGTGCTTTTGCATCCTGTGGTCTGGACTGGTCACTGTGCTGGGGCCTCCCCTCAGGACGAAGGACTCCTGCTTGGGGTCTTTCATAGGACTCCTGCTTGGGGTCTTTCATAGGACTCCTGCTTGGGGTCTTTCACTATAAACATTTGAACCATAGGCTTTATTCTAGTGAGACTCCCCTTTCAGTGACCCCTGGGTTTGTGGTGAGGCCAACTGTAAGGAGATCCATCTTCTTATTATCTTTTGGTCTGCTTGTCCTTGAGACTCTGAATCTCCTTGCTGAAAACCTTGTACTATGGGGGCGGCAATGGTGGCGGCCAGGATACTCAGCTCTGAGTCAGTTAGGCACATCTTTCTGATCAATACCACCAGTTTCATTGGGTAGAGGGGCTGCAGGCAGATGTGGGACCTAGAGAAGTGTTTGGGGCTACCGAGGGTGTGAGAGGGGAGATGCTGGAGCGGCAGTGATGGGAGGCTTTGCTCAATTTGTCTGCAGATGTGCTCCAGCTTGAAAGAGGACTACGGCAGGCTCTGATTCCCTCTAACTCTCTGACACATACAGTTTGCTTTTTTTAATCTTATAGGGGCACCTGGAGAGCTCTCATCTGGGTTGTGGCTCTGATCCTGGGACAAATTTCCTGCCTTAGTCTCTGGAGGTGGAGGAGCCTTTGGCTCTGAGGACACCACAAAGGAAGAAATAGCCAGTCTTGGGGGCCATCATTTGTTGCCTCTGAGGAAAGGGGGCTGAGGGGACAGTCTGCTGTCCCAGTAGTCTTGGCAAAGTCAGGTAGAGTGGCACATAAGGTAGTAGGTACTCTTCTGGCTCAGGGGGAAGGAAAACTGTTTCTTCTCTGGTCTTTTCCTTTGCCAGGTTTTCTCTAACTGCCTTCCATTGGGTCCTAGAGCCTGCCATGTTCCAAGCTAACATCAGCTTGGATTGTTCATCTAAACAGGCTCTCAACCAAGGGGTTGTTTCTTTCTTTCTTTCTTTTTTTAGTACTGGAGATTGAACTCAGGGGTACTCACTGAGCCATATTCCCAGCCCTATTTTGTGTTTTATGTAGAGACAAGGTCTCACTGAGTTGTTTAGCACCTTGCCATTGCTGAGGCTGGCTTTGAACTCACCATTCTCCTGTCTCAGCCTCCCTAAGTGCTGGGACTACAGGCTTGCACCACTGTGCCCGGCTTAGGGGACTGTTTCTGTATTATCTCTTGCCAGCAATCAATATAAGGGAATTGGTCTGGGTGTTCAGGGGTTCCAACAACTATTAAAAGGACCTCAGCAATGACTCTCTCATCTAAAGATCCTTCTAGTGGCCACCCCACACCTAGGGTGGACCATTTTAATTCACAGAGAATACGCAATCTTTGTGGAGTGAGTTTTACCCTACACTTACCATTAAAAAACCTTCTGAAAAATTTCTAACACACATTTCAAAAGACAGTTTCCTTTGTGTGCCTTCCATGTTCCACCCTGCATTGGTGTCACACATTCAGGACAAGATTTGCTTAGTCTGGCTGTTCCCCTCCCAGGGGCTTGGGGCCCTCTTAGTCATGTGGGTCGGTATCAACCTCCCACCTGGAGATTTCACCTAGACTGTATAAGGTGCCATAAACAGTGGATTGAGACTCCGTACTTGCTTTGGCCCTCAGGTTGGGTCAGAATCCTTCCTTTTGTTCATCTCATTCACATACTTTCATACACTTTCACACAGACATGATCAGAGAAAAATTTCTTTCTTTCTTTCTCTTTCTTTCTTTCTTTCTTTCTTTCTTTCTTTCTTTCTTTCTTTCCTTCCTTCCTTCCTTCCTTCCTTCCTTCCTTCCTTCTTTCCTTCCTTCCTTCCTTCCTTCCTTCCTTCCTTCCTTCCTTCCTTCCTTCTTTCTTTCTTTCCTTTCTTTCTGCTGGGGATTGAACTCAGGGGTACTCAACCACTGAGCCACATCCCAGCCCTATTTTGTGTTTCATGTAGAGACAGGGTCTCACTGAGTTGCTTAGTCCCTTGCCATTGCTGAGGCTGATTTTGAACTCGCGATTCTCCTGTCTCAGCCTCCCAAAGTGCTGGGATTACAGGCATGTGCCAGCATACCCGGCTCAGAGCAAAATTTCTATACTGCCCAAGTTCCTCAAATTCCAAACCAAAAAGAAAGGGAGTCATGATTTCCTCTCTGCTCGCTGACCATTTTGCCTCCAACCACTTTGGAGGGGTACTCGGGATCCACAGAGGTTGATCAAGTCTCTCTTCCACCTGCTTGGGCCTCTAAGGGGAAGTCAGGTGGGCTACAACAAAAGGACCCGGGTCCTACCTGTCCAGTTGGGTGGTGCTCCAAGTTGTGTGGGTTCCATTGTGCTCTGGTGTGGTCCCTGGAGACAAGAGAGGTAGAACAGCCATCCTCACCTCCTCCATCTCATTTGGGTTGCCAAGTGTTGTAGGAACAGACAAGGCAAGACACCAGATAGGAAACAGGAAGCAGGTTTATTTGACTGCAGTCAGTTCAGAGGATACAGCTTTCACTGTAATCAATTAATTCCCCTGAACTCCAAGTTCAGGAAGTTTCAGAACTTTATACCCCACATGTAAGGGAAGTGGTTCAGAAGTTCACAGTCCATAGAAATTCACACAAAAGCAGCTTTTTTCTTTAACTGTTCTGGGCAAGTTAACACCCCAAGGACAGCACCTGAGAAGAGAGCTTCTTCTCCCTTTTCTTTCCTCCCCCTGCCAGCTGTTACCATGGAGCCCAATTAGTAAGATCTTATCTCTGAAATGTAAACATCTCTGTGAAGCTCAGGGCCAAGGCCTGAGCCTTGTTGAAGGACCTTTCCTGCTTGTTACACTTTGCATTTGCAAACACATTTTTATAAAATATTATATTGTTACTATACTAAATAGTCCATAAATGTTTGTGGGGAGGGGGACCAAAACTAGTAAAGGGGAATTCAGCACCTGGAGTGCCAATCTCTTTCAGGCCAGTGGCCAAGTAAAATAGAGCAACAGGATACAGAAAGTTTAACTGCATTGAACTCTCTTGTAGAGACTTTTTTGCTGATAGTCCTAAGATCAATTATAGTGCAGATTTCTGGAGAAGCTTAATTAAGATTTTCTGTGGAGAAGAGGGTGCCACTACAGAAGTGCAGTTGCTTGGATTCCCAGGCCTGCCTAAAAAAGCTGGAGTGGGGGCCACTCTCAGGTCCCATCTGGGGTGACAAAATTTGTAACTGAGAGCATATAACTTTCAGAAACTCAACAAATGTAAACTTAAAATGTCTACATTGTTTCATGTGTAATTTTTATCTAAAGAAGAAAACTGTAAACAAACATTGAATCTAAAATGCATCTGAAGCCTTTAGGGGGAAAGTAGAATGTCCACAATAAAAATAAATTTTTTTTTTTGGTACTGGGGATTGAACTCAGGGGTACTTGACCACTGAGCCACATCCCCAGCCCTATTTTGTGTTTTATGTAGAGACAGGGTCTCACTGAGTTACTTAGCACCTCGCCATTGCTGAGGCTGGCTTTCAACTCACAATTCTCCTGTCTCAGCCTCCCTGAGTGCTGGGATTACAGGCTTGAGCCACCGCGCCTGTCTAAAATAAATTTTTAAGACAGGCTCTTTTGAGCCTGCCTATAATCCCAGTAACTCAGGAGGCTGAGGCAGGGGGATCAAAAGTTAGAGGCCAGCCTTAGCAATTTAACAAGGCCCCAAGCAACTTAGTGAGATCCTATCTCAAAATAAAAAAGGCTGGGAAAGATGCCATCAAAAGCCTAGCAACGACAAAAAAAGCCCAGGACCAGTTGGATTCTCAGCCTAGTTCTACCAGGCTTTCAAATAAGAACAGCAATCCTCCTCAAATTATTTCTTGAAATAGAAAAGGAGCAAACCCTTTCAAACTCATTCTATGAAGCTAATATCATCCTGAGAGCTAAGCCAGACAAAGACATCAAGGAAAGAAAACTTCAGAACAATATCTCTCATGAACATAGATGCAAAAATTCTTCATAAAATACTGGCAAATTGTATATAAAAACATATTAAAAAGAGAGTGCAAGCCGGGCGCAGTGGCTCAAGCCTATAATCCCAGCACTTAGGGAGGCTGAGACAGGAGAATCGCAAGTTCAAAGCCAGCCTCAGCAATGGTGAGGCGCTAAGCAACTCAGTGAGACCCTGTCTCTACATAAAACACAAAATAGGGCTGGGGATGTGGCTCAGTGGTTGAGTACCCCTGAGCTCAATCCCCAGTACCAAAAAAAAAAAAAGAGAGTGCATAATGATCAAGTGGGGTTCATCCTAGGGATGCAAGGTTGGTTCAACATACAAAAATAAATAAATATAATTCATTGCATAAAAAAAAGTTTTCTAACTGAAAGCTCGGTTCCTGTCCCCAATGCCAATCAATGCCAATTTAATAATGAGGTCACAGTTTTGAAAAAAGGAAAAAGGCTTATTGCTTTGCTAGCAAAGGAGAAACATGGGAGACTCCTGTCCCAAAAGTTGTGACTCTCTTGATCAGCAGGAATTTTAAAGGGTTACATTCCAAGTGTGCTCTGGTAGGGGGTCCCAGGGCACCCTGAAGTTTCATTAGAATTCACTTGTTAATTTGGCAGATATTTGCTTCCCAGATCCTCAGCAGGCATCTTCTTTGCATTCCCTCAAGCCAGAGGAATAGGTGCTCAGGCCATCTAGATTCACAATGATGGAGAAGATGGGAAGGCTTGTTTCCCACAGCTCTCTTTCATCTATGTAGATACATAATTATATTGGAGGCAGAGAGAGAGGGATTAAAACTGCCCTCAATTTGAGAAATAAACTTTTGCCTCCCTCTTGGCCAATGTAAACATTGGGATGTAGCCATAGAGATGATGGGACAAGAACTTGAGTCAGTAAACTTGATTTCAAATTTCTTAATCTCTAGCCGGGCATGGTGACGTACGCCTGTCATCCCAGCACTTAGGGAGGCTGAGAAAGGAGAATCACAAGTTCAAAGCCAGCCTCAGCAATGGCGAGGCACTAAGCAACTTAGGGAGACCCTGTCTCTATATAAAACACAAAATAGGGCTGGGGATGTGGCTTGATAGTCGAGTGATCCTGAGTTCAATCCCCAGTACCAAAAAATTTTTTTTCTTTATCTCAGGAATCTAGGGAACATATTTCTTTATTATTAAAGCTATATTTTGTTTGGGTCATGAGTTTCAGAGGGCAGAGCAATATTTTTATTAGAGAATTTTAATTATACATAGTATTTGTGTTACTTTTGACAAAATCATACATATAAGGATTTTGATTTCAATCATCATTTCCTATTCTTCCCCTCCTCTGCCCTCACCAGTTTCTCCCTCCTCTATTCTACTGATCTCCCTTGTATCCCTTGTGCATGTGAGGCAAACACTCTACCAACTGAGCAATATATATAAACTGACTCTCCAGACTCTATTTATATATTTTTGATTGGTACTTCCTATGTATGCATAAATATGAAATTCCCTTTGGTACATTTACCTATGTATATAATGTGATTGTTAGATTCACCCTTATTTCCTTCCCTTTCTCATCCTTCTTCCCTGTTTCCTACATCCACTTCACTATATTCCCTGTATTTTTGTGTAATCTGATCACTTTCACCTGCTTCCTTTCCCTAATTTTGCTCTAGCTTCCACACCTGTGAGAAAACTGCCACATCTGAGAGAAAACATTCGACTCTCAATGTTCTGAGTCTGGCTTATTTTACATAGACATTTGCTTTATTTCCATCTATTTACCAGCAAATGTGATTATTTTGTTCTTTGTTATGACTAAGTAAAATCCCGTTCTGTATATCTACCACATTTTCTTGATCCAGTCATCTATCAACAGGTATATGGGTTGATTCCAGAATTTGACTATTGTAAATTGTGCTGCTCTAAACATTGTAGTAACTGCAGAATAATTTCTGCCTCAACATTGTTTTCTCAAATGGCTGGGGCAATTTGGGCAGTGGTTTACAGGTATTCAATAGCTTTACTTAGGAAGATTAAATAAAAAAGTGTAGGCACACCCTAGGCCAACTGTAAAACAGCTCCAGAGTAGATCCCAAGCTTCAGTATTTGTTAAACTCTCCTCACCTGATTTCAACCTGCACACAGAGTAAAACCCACTGCTTTGCAATGGAGTTTTTTTTTTTTTAAATCCACTCAGGGTACCTTTTTTTAAAAAAATGTCCATGGACCTTTATTTTATTCATTTATTTATATGTGGTGCTGAGAATTGAACCCAGTGCCTCACACATGTTAGGCAAGCGCTCTACCACTAAGCCACAACCCCAGACCCCTGCAATGGAGATTCTCAGCATGGTCTCATCCAGTATTAGCATCACCTGGGACTGTGTTAGAAATGCATATAATTAGGCATTGTCTAAGGCCAACTAAGTCAAACCTTGGAATGGTATCAGCAATTTGTGTTTACAAGCCTACCAGGGGATTCTTGTTCAGGGGGGAGTACTGGGGATTCAACTCAGAGGCACTCAACCCCTGAGCCACATCCCCAGCCCTATTTTATATTTTATTTAGAGACAGGATCTCACTGAGTTGCTTAGTGCCTCGCTGTTGCTGAGGCTAGCTTAAACTCATGATCCTCCTGTCTCAGCCTCCCCAGCTGCTGGGATTACAGGTCTGTGCCACTGTGTCCAGCCTTCCAGGGGATTCTGGTGTGGGCTGAAAACTCTCATAGAGGCACTAAGTTTGGAAAATGAAAATAATCAAATTGAACATATTATCTGTCTGCCCCTTGTACCCTGGAAAGAAGAGGGAAGTTGAACGGCTTCCCACTAAGTTCTTGCCAAAGTCTGACCCAGAACTTGGGTTTGCCTGTCTATCACTCCTCTGCTCCCTGTTGGCCTGTTCACTCTTGGCCAGCCTCATTGTAGATGGCCCACAAGGACAACCACAACAATGCCTCCCATTCCTGTACATGCAGGTCACCCTTTCCATAAACAGGTAAATTTTAATTTCCTTCCGTTGGTTTTCTAGAGCTACTGTTACAAAGTACCACAACTTAAAACAGAAATTTATTGTCTCACAGACCTAAAGTCTAGAAGTCCAAGGTCAATGCATGGGAATGGCTAGGTTTCCTCTGAAGGTACAATTCCAGGCCTCTTTCCACATACCTGGCAGTTGGGGAGCATAACCGCACCCTTTATAAAGACTGATCCCTGTGCCCATGAATATGTCTAATCCCCCCTTTTATTAAGACACCAGTCACATTGGATTAGGGGGCCACCCCACTTGAGCAGGACCTCATCTTACAATGACTTTATTTCCCATGAATATTACATTCTTTTTTTGGGGGGGGGTACTGGAGATTGAACTCAGGAGTACTCAACCACTGAGCCACATCCCCAGCCCTATTTTATGTTTTTATGTAGAGACAGGGTCTCACTGAGTTGCTTAGTGCCTCGCTGGTGCTGAGGCTGGCTTTGAACTCGTGATTCTCCTGTCTCAGCCTCCCTAAGTGCTGGGGTTACAGGCTTGCACCACTGGGCCCAGCTTGAATATTACATTCTGAGGTATTGGGTGGTAGGACTTCAAATATGGTTTTGGGGATAGACAAATTAAACCCATAATCACTTTCATGTATCTAAGTCCTAAGACTTAAAAGTCCTTACAGCTAGTTTTCACTCTCTGGAAGCTGTCATACAAAGTCCAGCTACACTGCTGGACACTTCCTTAGTCCTGGAGGATAAGAAAGAGAGGGAGGTCCACCCCATTCCCAGCCATTCTAGCTGAGGCCTCAGACATGCATCCATCTTGGGTTGCCCCAGCCAGGTCAACACAGGTAGGGTGAGCCATCACCATACCATGCCTAAATTACAGAATCATGAACAAGAAGAAAAAATGGCTGTTTTAAGCCACTAAGTTTTGGGGTAGTTTGTTATATAGCAATAAGTAATTGCAGCACACCTGGGCCTTCGTAATTAATATTCAGTTCCTGCCACTGGAACCCTTTCATCAGAGTTCAAAGCCTGCCTAGCACTCAGATAATATATTGTGGTTTCACTGCAGGATGAGTGTCTGGGAATGAGAACAGCACTCCTGACCTACCTAAAAGCTTGAGAAGTGTGGGCTGTGGTGCAAGAAGGCACAGAAGGGGACTGTGTGCAGTTGGGTTTGAAGCCAGCACTTAGCCACACAGAGCCAATCATGTGGGCTGCAGGATGCTTCAACCTTGGGAGTAAGAGGAGAAATGAAAGCAGTGAAAGGCCTAGTTTGGCTAGTGGGAAAATTGCAGTAACCAACATTAAAAACAGGTGTCTTCAAAATAACTTAATTCTGAGTAAATGAAGGGGTGAAGAGAAGAACAAAGTGATTACTTAGAAAAGGAAAAGAGGAAAGTGAAAGCAGAGCACTGATGAGAGAAGGTGCTTGAACATACAGTGCTCCTCTCCTTCTTTTGTGGTAGGTTATGACCTTGATCGCGTAGTCCTCATTAACACCAGTGAGTGCTCACTGTGGTCTGGTTTATATCTAGAATGTCCCCCAGCATCTTATGTGCTCAGGGGTGGGGTCTTTAGAAGTGATCAAATAATGAGGGCTATGATTTAGAGCATCAATATAGTGGTGGCTGAGTTTATTATGACAGGTGGATCCTATGTGAGGATGCAGGTCCCTGGGGACATACCCTATAAGGGTCGATCTTTTCAAGAGCCCCTTTGTCTCTCTCTGTTTTCTGATGCCATAAGCTGAGCACTTCTCCTCTGCTATGACTTTCTACTAAGATATTCTGCCTCATCTCAGTCCCAAGAAATAGAGTAAGCTCACCAGGGACAAACATCTCTGAAATTGTGAGTCAAAGTAAACCTTTCCTCCTTTAAGGTGTTATTGTCAGGTATTTTAGTCACAGTGACAAAAAGCTTTCTAATGTACCAGTGTTCCTCTAATCACCGTATTGTTACTCCTCATGATAACACTGAAGTAGGTACTGTTGTCCTTGTCTCATGTTATTTATTTGTTTGTTTGTTTACTTATCTTTTGTTAATGCATTATATTTATACATAATAATTGGGCTCATTTTGATAAAATCATGTGTATATTAAATTTAATTTATTCCATTCTATCCCCTGGTGTCTGTTCCTTTCCATCCCCTTTTCCCCCTATTTCTTTTCCTATTCACTGGTTTTACTTTCACTCATTTAATATATTGTATTATTATTATTATCATCATCATTATTATTTTTTGGTACTGGGGATTGAACTCAGGGGTACTCAACCACTAAGCCACATCTCCAGCCCTATTTTGTGTTTTATGTAGAGACAGGGTCTCACTGAGTTGCTTAGCACCTTGCTTTTGCTGAGGCTGACTTTGAACTTGTGCATGCCTGTAATCCCAGCCTCCTAAAGTGCTGGGATTACAGGCATGCACAACCACACCCAGCTGCATCATTTGATTATTTTTGGTTGGTACTTTTTAGATATACATAAAGGTGGAATTTACTGTGATATATTTATACATGCATACACCATAGTTGTGTAAAATTTATTTAGTATTTTCTCCCCTTTCCTGTTCCTCCTCCTTCCCTCTTCATAACTTTCTTCCTTTTTGGGGGGTGTGGGTGTGGGGAAGGAGTGTACCAGGGATTGAATTCAGAGGCATTTAACCACTGAGCCACATCCCCAGCCTTTCTTTGTATTTTATTTAGATACAGGGTCTCACTGAGTTGCATAGTGCCTCACCATTGCTGAGGCTGGTCTTGAACTCACTGTTCTCCTGCCTCAGCCTACCAAGCCATTGAGATTACAGGTGTGTGGTTTCATATATTGGTTTCATATATTTTTTCTATTCCACTTATCTTCCTTACAGCTTTAAGTTATCTGGCCACCCTTTTCCTCCTTTATATATTAAAAAACAAAATCCACACAAACACAAAAATTTGGCTGATTAATATTTTTTTCTTTTTTCTTCTTTTTTGGTGGATATTTTAAGAAATGCATTAATATTTAAAACCTTATTTTAATATTGGTATATAAAATACAGTGATTAGAAATATTTCTTTTTTTCTTTGGTACCGGGGACTCAACTCAGGGGTATTCGACCACTGAGCCACATCCCCAGCCCTATTTTGTGTTTTATGTAGAGACAGGGTCTCATTGAGTTGCTTAGCACCTTGCTGTTGCTGAGGCTGGCTTTGAACTTGCAATTTTCCTGTCTCAGCCTCCCAAAGTGCTGGGATTACAGGCGTGGCCACCACACTTGGCCAGAAATATTTCTTATTACTCCTTAATTCAGTGTTCTAAGAATCTGATACTAATCATGATATATAATTAGGTATTTTTTTAGTTTGATTAGTCATATGATTAGTTCTATGATTTCTTTAGTTTGATTGTTCATATGAGAGTAACTTAAATAGTTATTTTCAATATGTTTAATGACTGTAAAAGTCACCCCAGAATCTGGTGAGTTATCAATATGCGAGTGACCACTTCACTTCCAGACTATTTTCCATGATGTTGAGATTAAAAATTTTCATAACAAAAACAGTGAAATTGGCAAAGCATTAATTATGTGAATATTCAATAAAATGACACATGAGCACCCTTTTAGAGGGCCTGAAATATTCTGAAAGTTCACCAATGTTCGATAAAGCAGTGATAATGAAATTAATTCATCTGAACATCAAAGTAACCCTCTGATGACAAGCTACTGTGGTCTCATTTATAGGGGGGGACAAGAGGCATAGAAAAATTAGTTGCAGCTGGGTGCAGTGGTGCACACCTGCAGTGTCCCAGCACTTTGGGAGGCTGAGACAGGAGAATCACGAGTTCAAAGCCAGCCTCAGCAAGGGCAAGGCCCTAAGCAATGGTGAGGCACTAAGCAACTCAGCGAGACCCTGTCTCTACATAAAACACAAAATAGGGCTGGGGATGTGGCTCAGTGGTTGAGTACCCCTGAGTTCAATCCTTGGAACCAAAAAAAAAAGAAAGAAAGACTAGTTGCTTTCTTAAGGGGACTCAGCTAATAAATAAAAAAAAACTTGCATTCATTGCCTCTGTTTTGCATTATTAATTTATGCTGTACCAAATGAGAAATATGAAATCATGCATTATAAAAATAGTTCTGCAAAAATTAAATATGCAACCATAGCTTTTCAAAAGAAAGATTGGGAAATCCTCCCACAGTGCATTTTCAACATAATG
Organism: Geosciurus inauris; assembly: GCA_004024805.1. Classification (NCBI taxonomy): domain Eukaryota; kingdom Metazoa; phylum Chordata; class Mammalia; order Rodentia; family Sciuridae; genus Geosciurus; species Geosciurus inauris. The sequence continues at coordinate 25,972 of PVHX01018947.1, forward strand.
TGAAAGAATTTAGGTGTTCACCAACATCATTACCATTTCATACAATATATTACCAAAATTAAATTCATTGTGCTGCTGGGAATAGAACCCAGGGTCTCACTGATATTAGGTGAGTAATATACCTCTGAGCCACACCCCAAGCCTGAAGCTTTTATAGAGGTGCTCCACATACAAAACTGAGCCATCCAGCTGTGGTAACCACTAGACACATGTAACTGTTTAAACTCCAACAAATCACAATGTGACATTCAGTTCCCAGCTTACTGGCCATATTTCAGGGTCTCTGTGGCAACACACCACTGTTTTGGATGATGCCCATTTGTAATATTGCTAGCATCATAGGGAGATGCAGGGATAGGGCTGGAGCAGAATGGCTCATCTTTCCATCCACATTCTACATCTGCAGTTGTTGTAGATCTTGCAAGGTTGAACACTACTCAGCCCAGAGCAAGACACAGAAAATAAAAACAGAAATGATATATTTTATGGGATGCTACACAATGTTTTGCTATGTGTACACATTCTGTAGTACTCAAATCTACCTATCTATCATCTGTCTATCTATCTGTCTGTCTATCAATCCTCACACATTTTTATTTATTTATTTATTTAGTACCAGGGATTGAACTCAGGGGCACTCGACCCCTGAGCCACATCCCCAGCCCTATTTTGTGTTTTATGTAGAGACAGGGTCTCACTGAGTTGCTTAGCATCTCACCATTGCTGAGGATGGCTTTGAACTTGCGATTCTCCTGTCTCAGCCTACCTAAGTGTTGGGATGACAGGCTTGTGCCACCGCGTCTGGCTTCCTCACACATTTTCAATTTAAATTTATAAGCACCTAAACACTCATTTTTAACAATTTCTTAAGTTTCTTTCTTTAAGTTATAGTTACCAGTCATTTCTTGCATGTGTTATGAATTCATCCTGCACCTACTAATAGCTACTCATTCATTTTATGTGTTTTATTCAAATGATGGTATTTTCCTTGACAGAACTTTTAAAAGTTTTGTTGCTTTGTTCTTGTCTTGTTTTATTTTTGTGGTGCCGGAATATTTCTTTATCTAAGGACAGACACACCTTCCTATATAAGGGACAATAATGTCCTCTGTCTCTGTACCTGTCCCTTCAAGTACATGCTCATCATCCCTGTTGCACTCATGAGTAGATTGTGTTAGCTCACTGGTTCTGTAATTCTTCCTTTTGCATAAAGTGCAGAGTTCAGTGAATGCAGTCAGTAATCTGGTTCTTGTGAGTGCTGTCTACTACAAGGAACCTGGAATAATCGGTTTAACAAGGAGCACAGCCAGGAACATCTGGTAAAGGTAAACAAGGGGAATATAGCACAGCAACACAGCAGAGTCTGGTACAGAGATCCTGTGTCTACACTGGTTTCTCAATCATGTGTGAAGGTCTCCTCATGGAACTGTGTTTATGTGGCCTTGAGCATCCTGGCATCTGGGATTCCCCACCAATTCTTGGGGCCATTCTCTTGTGTTGCTTATTTATGTCTTCAATGTGGCTTTATACCCCCCTAACTTCTGGCTTGACTCCTTCTGTTTCCTGTCAAAATCTCACTAGTTTGCTAATCCACAGGTAAATCTGATGGTTATCTCATAGTATTTCAATATTTCTTTGCTACTCAGAACTTCTGAGATAAAGTTGAAACTCCATATGTGGAGTTTTTTGCGGACCAGGATCCTGTCCATTTCTCCTCATTTCCTCTAGTATTTACTTCTGTATTTGCAGGGTTTCCCCTCTGAAAGTGCCATATTGTTGTCCCCTCTTCCAAGATGTCACTATATCCCTGCTGCTCTTCTCTGGACACTGCAATGGTTTAACAATCTATCTCCCCCTGCTGGAAAACCATCCAAGGGCCAATTGCTGCTTTACAAGTACCAAGCCTATAGCTAATGCTTAGTAAATACTGAACCAATGAATGATCTTTACTCTTCTTTGATAGTAAGGAGAAGTTCAGATTATTGGTCAAAGACAAGTACATAAAGGGACATGGAGGGGCTGGAAGATGGCAGAGTAGAGGAAAATGCATTTACCATCAGTTTCTCAGCTCAAGATTTGAAAAGTGGGAAGAGTCCTTCTCAGCAAGGTGGGTGACCAAGGGCATTCACTAAAAAGCATTGGACAGTAAAAATCATCACAGAGACACAGAGAGTAAAACAACAACAACAACAAAAAAAACAACTTTACACATAATACAAGAAATAATATGTTAGAGACACAACTTGGCTGGTGAAGGTGCCACCAAACCACTGCTGAGAGGAGGAGGGACAGAGAAAGAAGAAAGCATGGCAAATAAAATTAGCTTGGGAGAACCTGTGAAATAGAGAAGGGGACATCAACTAATCAACTAATGAAGAGATGGTGGAAGAAGTTGTTAAGTGAAAAGTGATTAAAATCAATTGGCAAAGGCAGGAGCCAACCCAAATTGGTGCTGAGGTGGTAGGAAACATCTCTGAGTGACTATGTGGTGGCAAGCAGGGGTTGCAGATTGGGAAATTATAGAGGAATTGACAGCCTGAGCCAGAAGTCACCTATGTGGGACCCAGAGTGTATCTGGACCAGCATGACTGAAACAGATTGAGAGAGGTCTTTGCTCAGGGTGATACAGGCTGAGGAGACTGAGGAGAAAGAGATGCGTTTGTGGCTGGCATCCCATATGAGCATCAGGGAAGATCACACAGTGTCATCTGTACTCCAGATCCCACCCCATGGAGATAAGCTATCTGAAGCCTCTCAGGTTTGGGACTCCTTACCCTGAATGGAAATTTGGGGAGGTCTTGAAATCCCAGACATTCAGTAGAGATTGGCATCTCCCCAGCAAGGAGGCTGCCCAAATGTCAAATACCCACTGGCAGAGTTCAAAGGGTTAGTCAAGACCAAATTTCCACCAGCCTCACTGAAGGAATCAGTCATAAGATATAAGGAACAAAATAAGAGAGCAAATACAGGAGATGAAAGACCATTTCAAAAAAGTGATATTGAAAAGAAAACAAGCAGAAAACCTGGAAATGAAAGACCAAATTAATCAAACTAAAAATTTACATGAAAGTATCACCAATAAATTACATGATGTAGAAAATAGAACTTCAAGCCTAGAAGATAGGGTACACAAACTCGGATGTTTGGTATGCAATGAAGGGGAAAATATACAATAATATATAAGAACTCTAGAATAGCATCAAAAGAACAAACTTGAGGGTTACTGGGATAGAAGGAAAGATGGGGATGCAGGCTAAATCCTCTTCAGTGAGAGAGGAGAGTTTTGGCACTAGAATTATCCCATCCCGATGGTTTGGCCTGGAGGGGACAGAAGCTGACTGAACTTAAGGCCCCTTCTCAGACCCATGAGGTCCATCTAACTGCTGGTCCCAGTGCAGCACAATCCCTGGTCCCGATACACATTGAAGAGCCCTCCACCACCAGGCTAAGGCCAAAACTCCACCTCCTGAAACATTGGCAGTGGGAGTAGGGTCATAAATACCCCAGGAACAACAGTGAAGAGTGACCACAGACATCCTGGAGGAAAGCAGGTTTGATGGCAAACCTCTTCCACCATCCTTGAGCAATACTATTCATTTGTTAATCAACCACTTACTGAGTGCCAGATGTGGTACAAACCCAGGAAGAGCAAATCTGGCGTGGGGGTTTCAGAAGAGAGATACAGAGGAAGAAATACCTCATAGCACATTAATAGAATCTGAGGAAATGCTAGTGAGCAGAGTCCTGGTGTGATTTGTGTAACAGGGGGCTGCATGTTCTACAGAAACAGACCCACCCAGAGCAGGGAGATATGCAAGAACACAGGTATGGACTTGAATTGTGGGCCCAGTTATTCTGACCAATGAGGAAGCACACTTGTATACATGTGTCCCCTGTCACCAGTCAATACAAACATACTCCAAAGCACATAGAAAACCATAGGTATGTGACACCAAGCACTCCTGTGTGCCAGTACAGAAGCTCCTGAACCCACATACACAGGACAGGGGCCCATCCATGAACAGACATGACCCTTGAAGGCTCATGCAGAGTCACACAGCTTTACCACAAACACAAGCATAGAAATGATGTGTGCTGACTCCCTCAGAAAAACATCACAACACCCCATGACCTGAACACATGACCCATAGACAAGACCTGCAGGCAGGCTCCAGACAGACCTGAGTCCACATGCTCATTTGCCAAGGCAGCATGGCAGGCACAAGGGTCTACCTGGTAATACTCCTAGACTAGGAAGGGCTGACCTGGTGGGTCAGGGGTGTTCAATAAGGTCACCCCACAAGGGAGAGGCTGGACTTCACTCCTCATAGAACTCCACAAGTACAAGGGAGTCAAAATGATAGGAAAATGGGTTTGTTCAAAGCCAGTTTCAAAAAGAATGGCCTGTTACTGTAAGCCCTCAAAAGAGAAGAGGGAGATCTGAGAAATATTTTTTTATGAAATAGCAAAAACGAGGAGCTGTGTTAAGAAGCAGCCCTTACTATAGCTACTTCCTTTCACCTCTAGAGGCTGAAGATGAGAAAGTAAACAAAAAATTGGGACCTTTAATTATCAGTTACTAACAGTTTCAATTTAGAGAAAACCAATGGAACTAAAGAGTATTTCCCATTACTAGAAAAATACACTTGGCCAAATTATCTTAGGTTAATGTTCAATAGGTATTCAAGGAAAGCATCCCATTTCTAGTTCAATATTACTCTTCTTTCTTATTCTTGCCTTTGTGAAGAACACAGACCAAAGCATTCTAAGGCATGGAGCACTTCTTAGCAGTTCACATATGAACTTGACTTCTGTTATGCCTAAATGTGCTCAGCTGATTGGCATCAGGATGTAGAATGTAAAAGCATTAGCATAGGAAGAAAAACATTTTGTTTTTGAAAATAAAAAAATCAAGCCAGGTGCAGTGGCACATGCTTGTAATCCCAGAGGCTCTGAAGGCTGATACAGGAGGATAGAGAGTTCAAAGCCAGCCTCAGCAATAGCAAGACACTAAGCAACTCAGTGAGATCCTGTCTGTAAACAAAATACAAAATAAGGCTGGGGAGGTGGCTCAGTGGTCAAGTGCTCCTGAGTCCAATCCCCAGTACACCGCCCACCCCCCGAAAATAGAACAAAGTCAAGATAGCACACTATTCTCTCTGCTCTTAACCTATGAAAACATACATTGAACAATTAGAAAGCAGGACCCATTGCACACGCCTGTAATCCCAGTTACTTAGCAGGCTGAGGCAGAAAGATGGAAAGCTTGAGGCCACTGTCTGCAATTTAAAAAGGCTCTTTCTCAAAATAAGATACATTAAAAAGTGCCATGGTTTTGCTCAGTGGTATAGCACTTTCCTAGAATTGACAAAGCCCTGGGTTTAATTTCCATTGCCACCCAAAATATAAAATAAACCAATAATTAAGAACAAATGTGGGAGAGAGCTGGCCTGAGGGCTTCCGCAGTACATAAGTACAACAATATCAGGTTTTTCAATCATGTGTTTTTGGCCATAGTTCCATAATGTAACAATAGCCGCATTCCTGAGAATAGCAGCAAGGTGCTAATGGAATAGTCACACCCTATGCACCCTGTAGAGCTTGGAGGACAAAGGGCCTCTTAGCATATATAAAGAGGGACCTGAGCTCAATGAAAAAGAGTCTCTTGCCTTGTTCTGTGTGTGTGTGTGTGTGTGTGAGTGATTTGTCATCCGAGGCTCCCTCGCCTGACTCGGTTTCCCTTTGTGCTGGCGCGGGCGCTGGCAAACAAACGCATGCAGTTGTCAGAGCCCATGAAGAAAAATCATCTTTTTTTTTTTTTTCTTTTTGGTACCGGGGATTGAACTCAGGGGTACTTGACCACTGAGCCACATCCCCAGCCCTATTTTGTTTTATGTAGAGACAGGGTCTCACTGAGTTGCTTAGCACTGCCTCGCCCTTGCTGAGGCTGGCTTTGAGCTCGAGATTCTCCTGTCTCAGCCTCCCAAAGTGCTGGGATTACAGGCGAGAGCCACCACACCCAGCAGGAAAATCATCTTTACCTCACTATTCTCATTTCCTCTCTTCACCTCCATTAATTGAGGAACAACAAAACACAGCATTCTGCAAATGGGATACTGGAAGCCAGAACGTCAAGGTCCTCAGGATCTGGTTCTGTGGTGGAGCACTTACCTAGTATGTCCAAGTGCTCTTGTTGAATTCTCTGCACTGCACAAACAAAACAAAACTGACAGTCCCTGGGAACATTCTAAGACAGAAAAACACACTTGCATCTCTTCTTTATGAGAGTTCTATAAGTATTAATTTATTTATTTATTTTGCAGAGAATTGGAATTCAAAGATAAATTTTAAAAAGAAAACACATTTAAGTCGGGCATGGTGGCTCAAGCCTATAATCCCAGCACTTAGGGAAGCTGAGACAGGAGAATCGCGAGTTCAAAGCCAGCCTCAGTAACGGTGAGGTGCTAAGCAACTAAGCATCCCGTCTAGGCTGGGGATGTGGCTCAGTGGTTAAGTACCCCTGAGTTCAATCCCTGGTACCAAAAAAAAAAAAAGTAGTTATGCTGACTAATAGATATGGGAATTAGAAAAATGATGTAGTCTGAGGAAAAGAAGAATGGCCAAGCATTACCTTCATTTCCCCCAACAACATTTTCCTGATGTTGGTCATGCTGGCAGCTCCCACCTTCCCCCACACTGTCTTTTTAATGTTAATCATGTCGGCAGCCCTACCTTTCCCAGCTCTGTCTCTTCGATGTTAATCAAGCCAGCAGTTAACACCTCCCCTAAACAGATGCCTTCCTGAGGCAAAACCAGGAAGAAAGGGGCTTATCACCACACCAGAGTGCTAAACTAATTGATGAAACAATCCCAAATTCCTAAATGCCCGTGAAAACTAAGAGCTTATATGAACCCAGTCCCTTCCTTTGTTCAGGGTCTCATTTTCCACTGGGAATATGGGTCCACCACCTCCACAGATGAATCCTGCTCCTGAATAAAGCCTACCATGATTTTGCATAGTTTGCTGCCACCATGGTCTTTTTGCCCTTACACTGACTAAAATAAATTTGACATATATTATTAGCATGCATGTGTCCCTGTAGAGTGACATTGTGCTGGGCAGGTTTGAAAGGACAGTTTCAGCCCTTCTTGAAGGACAGAATCAGCAAAAAAATTGTGCTGATTCTCAGTGGCACAAACTCCTTCACGTCACTCTGGTTATTTCACCTGGGATTGTGAAGATTTCAGGTGAAGAAGGCTCTACTCTTGAACTCTGGAGGTGAAACCCGAACCTCAACATCAGCCTCAGTCTTGAAATGTGAGTTTTTTTTTTTAAAGCACTTTTTAATTTAAGTGATATTTGGGAGTAAAGAATAAAATAATGTTGATCATTTTATATAAATGATAGAAACAACAGAAGAACCAAAAATAAGCATCTATGGAACACAGCATGCTCATCAGGAAAGATGAAACCCCAAAGGGAGGAATGTCTGAGCAGCCCACACCTAAGCTTCCAAGTTGGGAATTTCTTTCCTGGATTTTTCTAAGTTAACCCTCTCTTTCTAAAGCAGTAGCCCTAGGCTGAGGATGAATCACCCACAGGGACATCTGGCAACATTTGAGACATTTTCTCCAGGTTGACATCTATTTTTAGAGTAACGGCCATTCTTTTTTTTTTTTTTTTTTTGGTACTGGGGATTGAACTCAGGGGTACTCGACCACTGAGCCACATCCCCAGCCTTATTTTGTGTTTTATGTAGAGACAGGGTCTTACTGATTTGCTTAGCACCTCGCCATTGCTGAGGCTGGCTTTGAACTCGCGATTCTCCTGTCTCAGCCTCCCTAAGTGCTGGGATTACAGGTTTGAGCCACCGCACATAGCTTACTGTTCTGCTTTTCTAGGGCACTGTCTTTAGTTTAATTCTGAGGAGAAGGAATGACCTGGAGTCATTACAGAAGGTAGCAATGACACTAACATCTTGCCCAGTGGAAACTATGTACAGTCCAGTCCCTAGAGACTCTAATGGTAATGGATTCTTGGCAGAGAAACTACCTAGCTCACTGCAGTGCACCAGATGCATCGCACTAAAATTCTACCATATAACCAGGGCCTAGGTCCTGGAGGCTGATGACATTGGATCCTGAAGAAGTCATCAGTGTAGAAAGCAACAGAGCTGAAGAAAAGAATGAGAACCTTTCTTCTAACTGTAAAGATTACATGACCAGGAGAAGATGAATTAAGCCATTCGGCAAGGCTTTATTGAAATGCTCACCCTCGGACCAAACCGTCCATCTGAGCGGGTCGGGAGAAATGGTGTCGGAGATTCCGTGCATAGCGAATTTCAAGAAAACCTGGTCAGGAAGGGGAGGGCTTGGGAACAGGAAGAGAAGGCCAGAGATCTTCCTGAATGGGTCAGGAAAACTCGCTGATTGACAGGAGGCGTGTCCACTAGTGAGTCACATCTGGCTTGCAGCAGCTCCACTGACCAGTTTCCTTAATTGGACATCTTAGACCCTGACCAGACCTAACATAGACAATGCAAAATACAGATTTAACGTTCAAATAGAGAGAAAAACACATTTTAGTAATAATGAAGGAGTTATTCATACAGTAGCTCAAATACTTGAGATTAAACAATTGCTTTCTGTGTAACAAATTATCATCACAGATAATCTTTAATATATTTTATAATACAACAAAATCAAGATGAGACTATATGACACTTCTGTGTTTTTATTCTTTGTTGACAAAAACATATAGGCTAAATGGAAATTAAACCAAAGGAAGTACTGACAAAAGACAGCTGAACTTCTGAGGCATAGAACAGCAGAGTAACACAAAACATATACTACTTTGGCCCAAAACTATTACCATTAGAAGAAAATGACAATAATTTCTCATGGTTCTTATATATAACAGTAGTGTGAAAAATGTTTTCATTTCACTATAAATACTCAGCATTTCATTCAATAAGCACTTACTATGTATCCTAACTTAATTTGTGCTATAATAACATTCATACCAATTATTTTTCACATTTATTTTATTAACTTAAATTTTTAGATACCTGATGGCAAAAAGCAAGAATGTGCATATTTTGTGAAAAGTCATCTTACTACAAAATCAGTAACTGTTGAAAAAATGGCAACAAACATAGATTTAAAAATTATTTGTAGAAGTTTGCTAATGTACCTCAGTGGTAAAGTGCATGCTCAGCACACATGGAGCCCTGGGTTGCATTCCCAGCACCATAAAAGACTCCCCTCCATCCCCCACCAAAGCACAAAGGACATTTCTAGTCTCAAAAAAAAAAAAAAAGAGAGAGAGAGAGAAAACATGCCACTCTTGGAATAAGAGTGGGAAGGATGATAATAAGGCAATAAATAGTGATATTATTGTAAAATTCACACGACCAGGAGAAGATGAATTAAGCCACTCGGCAAGGCTTTATTGGAAGGCGAGCCGTCGGACCATTTCCCCGTCCATCAGAGCGGGTCAGGAGAAATGGCGGCGGAGATTCTGTGCATAGAGAATTTCAAGAAAACCCGGTCAGGAAGGGGAGGGCTTGGGTACAGGAAAAGAGGGCCAAAGTCCTTCCTGATGGGTCAGGAAAACTCGCTGATTGACAGGAGGCGTGTCCACTAGTGACGTCACATCTGGCTTGCAGCTCCGCTGACCAGCTTCCTTATTTGGGCATCTTGGACCCTGACCAAACCTGACAAT
>PVHX01018948.1:6201-35691 GCA_004024805.1 Geosciurus inauris
AAAGAGATCTAGGCGTGGGGATCCAAAATTGGAATTATCAGTTCTTTTTTTTAAAAAAAATTATTTTTATTTTTTTATATATACATATGAAAATACCTAAGTGGATCCCACCATCATGTCCATCCACAAGAATGGAGTCCTGCTGGGCATGGAGGCACATGCCTACAATCCCAGTGGCTTGGGAGGCTGAAGCAGGAGAATAGCAACTTCAAATCCAGCCTCAGCAACTTAGCAAGGCCCTAGGCAACTTAGCAAGATCCTGTCTCAAAATAAAAAAATAAAGGGCACTGGGGATGTAGCTCGGTGGTTAAGCATCCCTGGGTTGAATCTCTAGTATCCACACAAAATGGGTTCCTAATTAGAATAAGATATGTTCCATATTTGTATAATTTTTTTATGTGTGTGTGGTGCTGGAGATTGAACCCAGGACCTTGTTCATGCAAGGCAAACACTCTACCAACTAAGCTATATCTCAGCCCAATGCTTGTATAATTTTGTCCTATCTGTTCTATTCCCAGAAGAGATCAACAAAATGGCCAAGGCCATTAGACACCCCAGGTACAAAAGCTAAGCCAAGTTTTCTATCACCAAAGGGCCCAGGAATATTCAGGATGCTACTTCCCTGTGCTTCTGAAGCTGTGGCTACAAATTTCCTGAGGTTCTCAATCAGCAGCAGCAAAAGTTTATCACCCAACCCCATAGTTGTGCTCCTGTGGTGTGTATTGACAGGAATCCCAGCAAAGCCACACTCTGGGCCTCAGCCACCATTACGAGGATTAGAGATGAAGGGGACAGCTTAGTACAACAAGGAAGCATTATGGGAGATAGAGGAAATAGGATTTTGGTCAAAGACAAATATTTTTTCTTCTATTCCTGGACAGAGGAAATATAATCCAATTTAATCCAACAAACAACACTAGCCTATGATGCTCCTAGCACTGAACTAGAAGATTGGAGAAAGATTTCACATATATTTCAAGGAATCTCACACTCTGGCAAGGGCAACAGACCAATAGAAAAATGAACGAGATACTTGGCACAAAGAAAAAACTAATTAAATAAAGGCACAGACAAACAGCAAGGGGTAGAAAAGGAGAGAAACAATTCCAAATAGTAGGGTCTGGGAAGATTTCTTGGAACAATTTGAATATGATATACACCATGAAGGATGGATAGAACTATGACAGGGTTGAATGAAATGGTTAACCAAGGCAGAAGGTTTGGTTGAGCAAAATCACCAAGCTTGAAGAATGTGGATGGGACACATTCAATAGGAGCAAGTAGCCTCCATGGTGCGAGGGGCCACAGAGCCTACACTGTTGTGGGTTATGAATGTGTGTGTGCATGTTGGTTGGGGTGGTGGTGATGAAAGACAAGGCAGGAAGGACAAGGAAGGGTCAAATCATGGAGGATTAGAAATGCTGAAACTATTCTCCAGGCAACAGGGAGCCACTGAAGGTTTTAAAGTAAGGAAACCGCACAATCTGATTTGTGTTTTCAGAAAGATCATTGTTAACTATGTGGAGGACAACCCTAAATGAGAGAGACTTGTGAGACATCTTGTCTTAGACAAAAACAAGAAGCTTCTGGAACAGTATCTGGGGATTGGTCAATGGCACACATAAACAATAACAACAACTACATAAGCTAAATCTACATCAAATCAAAAAAATTCTCAGTTGGCTAAAAACCAGATATATTATGAGAAAAACTACAAAACATTTTCTTATAAATCATTCATATTTTTATGCTTAAGAGTGATTTTCCAGAATACATTTTTGTTATGGTAGGTGTGTATTGTAAAATGCACACAAATTGTTTCTATCTTGAAGTTGATCATCAGTGAGAACCTTTTGGGCCAGCAAGGAGATTTTCATGCTAAATCTAAAAATCTGTTTCTATTTGTAATCAGTTTAACTATGCCCAGAGGGTAGACCCAACAATCTGCACTAATTACACACTCAGCCCTGACTCTCATTTCGCCTTTATGTCCTTTGTGTTGCAGACTAGATGATCCGTTTAAAATAATCATCAGTCATTAGCGTCTGTACTTGGTTTGTGTTGCAAAGTTTTTCTGCATTGGGCAAAACACACAGTGGGAGCCCTCCATCCTTACTCAGTCTCCTAGTGTACTACTTCAGGAGGCTGCACCCTCCCAAGGGTCTGGAGCCCTGGGTTCCAGGTCTGACTCAGTTACTGTCCTACCAGTTCACCTTTGACAAATCATTTCCTTCTCTGAGCTTCAGTTGCCCATCTGGCAAATCAGAGTGCTGAACTGATGACCTGTAAGTTTTCTTCTAGTTTTATTTCTCTCTGATTCCAAGGCTCTTGGTGCTAGTGAGGGGAATAGTCTGCTGTAGGCTGTAATCATTCTTCTACCTACGGGAGCCAAGATGGTTGCCTCCCCAAAGAGCCTCATTGTGCAAGTTGAGTTGATCGTTTTTTTCTGTTGGGATGTTTCTCTGGTGATGTTCATCAGCTCTTAAGTTCTGAATCCTCATTCCTCTAGAGCTGTTCCAATCTTGGATAAGAGACCCTGGCAATAAATAAATGTATGCTGGACTGTCTTGGTTTTACTTTTAGACCCTGGTGTCGTACATGCCATTGAAGCCAGGATGCACAAAACTTTGGGGGAGAGGTTGTTGGACCTAGGATGCATCAAGCAGGGGTACATCAAGCAGGCCAGCACAGGGAGCTGAAGAGGATCTGTTAGCCAGTGAAACAAGCCTTTTGGCTCTTAAAAAGCCACTGGGGCCAGGCATAGTGGCACACACCTGTAATCCCAATGGCTTGGGAGGCTGAGGCAGGAGGATCACAAGTTCAAAGCCAGCCTCAGCAATTGAGTGAGGCCCTAAGGAACTCAGTGAGACCCTGTCTCTAAATCAAAAAGGGTTGGGGATGTGGCTTGGTGCTTAAGTGCACCTGGATTCAATCCCTAGTACAAAAAGAAAAAAAAAGCCACTGGGTTCTTGAGCATAAAACAGCAAGCAAGGGCTGGGGCTGTAGCTCAGTGGTAGAGCGCTTGCCTCACATGCATGAGGCACTGGGTTCGATCCTCAGCACCACATAAAAATAAATAAATAAAATAAAGATATTAAAAAAAATAGCAAGCAAATGCTTACCCTCTGAGCGTGCGGGCACCAAGAAGGACAATACATTGCTATAGGGGCTTCACCCACACAAAACACAAACAGGAAGACTTTACAGATCAGCACGCAAGAAGAGCTGCCATCAAAATGCCAGGGGAGAGAATGCTGCTGCTGAGCCAAGCATGGGGGTTTCTTTCTTGCCAAGCATGTACCAGCAGATGGCTTCATTTGGCCCTAATATAGCAGCAGAGCAACACTGCTATCCTTGTGTTTTGTATTTGTTGTGTACAGTTGGTCCCTTAAGACAAGAATATATGAAAGCTCAGGACATTCAACCAGAGGATGAAACTGGGGGAAATGTCCAAGGAATTAGCATTCATTGAGTACTGTTCACTCTCGTGCACATTCCCACAGATGCCCTTGGTCTCTGCTGCTCACTTCTGAATCCCAAATGGATCTTGGTTTCCTTGTCTTGCCCTCAACATGACCCTCCTTCCTGCCACATCAACACCACCTCCTTTATGAACTTTAAGCTGTGAAATCACTTCTTGGCATTGAAAGTGAAGAAAGTGACTTTGCAATGATACTGTGGTCTCTGGGAGTCTAGATTTTCTTCTTCATACATCAGATGAAGAGGAACAGATACATTTGAGGCCTCTGGTTTTTAATTAGTGTAATAGGACTCCTTTTAGAATGGGTCCATTTCACAATGTGCCTTATTGACAATCGAGTGAGCTGCCAATTTTACCCACTTAATGACCGTAAAACCTGGGAATAATCCAATGGCATCTTCTGGAAGATGGTTGGGACAATGAGATGCCCACTTCATTTTTATGGCTAATTCCAGCCTATAAACATCCTCATTTATAACAGTGGGATATTAAAATAATACAGTAAATTTTTCCCATTAGTTGAGGCCTGGTCTTTCTTATTCTAGGCCTGTTTCTCAATCTGCAATATGTATAGCTTAGGTATAGCTTAGGCACTGCAGTGGACCGTGGGTACATAAAGGCATGGCATACTACTCCCTAGGGGTTTAGAGGAAGACCACACAGTTTTATACTAGAGCACGTAGGGCTGCATGATGAGTAGAAATGCACTATTTGAAAAGTGGTTGAAGATGTCATAGAACATTGCCTGGTTAGCAGGACATTCAAGTTACACCTCAGGTCCTCAGAAGCAGGAATTTACTCTTCTCTGATGGATGGAGGACTTCAGTGGAAAGATCTTAATAGCACTGTTAGGCAATTTTGGTTACCTAGGCTTTGTTGACTACACTAGCATTTTTGCCTCTTGTACAATCTTGCTTAGTGACTTTAATGTAGGCTCTTTCATGGCAACTTCCTTGTCAGGAGGGGAACACCTCATTAACTATTCCAACTAGGGCTCAGCCTGCTGAGTTTTCTAATACAAAATGGTTTCCAGGGGGTTCAATTGCTAACAATGCTTCACTATGTTGTTTAGCCATTAAGAAAAAAATCACTTAATGCTTTGGAAAATAATAAATCACTTTACTGGATAATCGTACTATGAGCCACTACTATACGTTTTTAGGCGTATCATAAGTAAAATCATATTCCCAGAAACAGAACAGCCCCATCCTGGAAACCTGGAGAGTAGGAGTGGGTTGTGTGGGTGCTGGCCCTCCTCCATCAGCCTCAGTAGCATTACTACCGCCTTTCTTTGTCATGACTAGTACTCTCAAGTCCACAGGTGCTTTGTACCTGAGGCTATCTAAAGCTCCAGATGAATCAGCTCATCAAAGTCTTTTTAAAATTTTTTTTTAGTTGTAGATGGACACAATACCTTGATTTATTTTTTATGTGGTGCTGAGGATCGAACCCAGTACCTCACACATGCTAGGCAAGTGCTCTACTACTGAGCCACAGCCCCAGCCCCCTCATCGAAGTCTTTCCTTCCCACAGGAAAGCTTACTTCATTCTAATAAGTGATGGATGTTAGAGACAGTGGAAGAAGAGAAGCTGGGGACACACACACTATTTAGCTAGGCCTGGGGGCAAAGATGAAAAGGACTGGCTTAGAGAAGACAAGGGAAGAGAGATATTTTTGATTAATGAACTACTATTATTACATTTTAAAGAGGAGTGGGTTAACGTGGTCAAATGTAATGGAGAGGTCAAGAAAAATCAAGATTCAGAGGCAGCTGTTAAATATATCTTCTGGAAGATTATGGGTTATTTTTGAAAGAACTTTCAGTAGGATGGCTGGACCCAAATTCAGGCAGTGCTGGGTTGAAGAAAAACTGGGAGTGGATGTGGATTCATAGAAAAAGTTTGAGGGTATATGTATCCAATATGATATTATTTAGCCAAAAAAGAAGTTCTGATACATATTAAAGCATGGATGAACCCTAAAATCATTATGCTAAGTAAAAGAAGTCATTTAAAAATACCACATAGTATATGATTTTATTTTTTATGAAATATCTAGCATAGATAAATCTATGGAGACAGAAAGTGGATTAGTGATTTCTGGGGACTAGGTGTGCATGTGGGGGCAGGGGGAGTTATTGCTTAATGGTCACAGAGTTTATTTTTTGGGTAAAAAAAGTTTTGGAAATAATGGTGATGATTGTACAACATTGAGAATGTAATTGATGCCATTGAATTATAGGCTTAAAAATGGTGGAAATGGGACTGGGATTGTGGCTCAGTGGTAGAGCACTTGCCTCACATGTGTGAGGCACTGGGTTCGATCCTCAGTACCACATAAAAATAAATAAATAAAGATATTGTGCCCATCTACAACTAAAAAAATATTCAAAAAAATGGTGGAAATGGCAAATTTTGTGTTATATATATTTTAGTAAGATTAAAAAAATCTTATACTAGCAACCAAGAGATAATGATATCTGATACACATAATCCCCAGTCACTAAAGGAAGTGCACTGATACTCTGGTATCTTACCATAGGGAAGGGGACCCATGTGAATGTATGAGATACCAAGGTCCTCTCCCCAAAATGGTACTTTTTCAGTGCTTTAAAACTCAAGTCAAGTTTTCCAAAAGAATAAAAATGGATGCTTATTAAGTACTCATTGAATTGCGATACGGTTCTTCAACTAAGAATAGGGAAGAGGGCAATTTTTGTCAAGTATATTAATGAGGCTAAATTTTTGGGGGGGTACTGGGGATTGAACTCAGGGGTACTCGACCACTGAGCCACATCCCCAGCCCTATTTTTGTGTGTGTGTGTGTGTGTGTGTTTTTTAATGTAGAGACAGGGTCTCACTGAGTTGCTTAGCACCTTGCCATTGCTGAGACTGGCTTTGAACTCTTGTCTCAACCTCCCTAAGTGCTGGGATTACAGGCTTGAGCCACCGTGCCTGGCTTAATGAGGCTAAATTTTAAAAGAGAAATTATATGAAACTTCAGGAAACTTACATTTGCTTTTGTAACTCACATAAACGATGCTTAACTGATATTATGTTTATAAACAATAAATGCAAGAATACACTCTTTCCTAACTTTAAAAAAATGTTTAATGGTTTAGATTCATGGAGCTCAGATTATAACATAAATCTCAGGCATGACACAGCCATAGAGGTATGCATCATTGAGCTCTGAGGATGTAGAAAACAAAATGTCACTTATTATAGCCAAATCTCATTACTGCTGAAGGATCAGAGGACAAAGGGAGTGGCCCTGTATTCCTTCAGAGCGCAAGTTATCAAGATTTCATCAAGTATAAAAGAGCTTTACTTGGGTGGGGAAACTCAAAATCTGGTAAGCTTCCATTTCTAATGAGCCATGGTAGATCTTATAAAAAAAAAATGTACCTGAGAATCAAAATGCCTGTAATATCCTGGCAATTCCCAACCAGAAGAAAAATTACTTATACAACAGCTAAAGGATCAAAATGAAGTCCTTAAAAACACTCAGGATGTGAGAACATCTCAGGTCAGAAACCAATAGAAGGTATGTGTCCTCAAAAATGAAAGATGAAAAATCTAAGTTTTTCCATCTGAACTTGTTCCTGAAATACTCTCAAATTGTGAAATTATTCCCTCATTATCAACAGGATTTGGGAAAATGGGGCTATTTTCCTCTCAATTTATTTAGAAGCACATGTTAGCATCCTGGCTCCATCCTCCTACCTACCTACCTGTAGATCTGGACTGACAATGAGTGTTCATTTTTACATTCACACAGGCACCATCACTTCTTTTTTTAAAATATTTTTTTAGTTGTAGATGGATACAATGTCTTTATTTATTTATTTTTATGTGGTGCTAAGGATCGAACCCAGTGCCCCATGCATGCAAGGCAAGTGCTCTACCACTGAGCTACAATCCCAGCCCACCATCACTTCTTTTACTGGATGCTGGCTAGCCATTTCTCCTCTTCCCTCCAGGCCTAATCCCCCAGTACTCAATTCTTCAGCTATATAAGATACCAGTTCCTCTCCCATGGCCCACTGCTGTATAAGAAGAAGGAATGTTGTATTCTGACAGCAGGAACAAGACAACACTCCTTTCCTAAAACACATGCTGAAGCACATTTCTCTCTTCCTTAAATCCTTTGATGACTCCAGACTGCATGTGGGATAGAGTCCTAATCCCTTAGTAGGGAATCCAAGAGCTTCTCTATCTCTTTTCCTTTTCTTTCATTTCAACTGCCCAGGTATTTTTTCTTGGCATCATATACTGCAGTCACACCAGAACTGATAATGCCAAGAACTCTGAAGTTCCCATGTCTTTCTTCATGGTGTTTCCTCAGCCTCTCAGCTTGGGATGGTCTTTCTGTCTCTTTCTTTCTCTCTCTCTCTCTCTCTCTCTCTCTCCATTTTCTTTAAATCTCCAATTGTATCTTCCAAGCCTTGGCTTCTATGATCTCTTCTAGGAAACCTTCCTTTCTCATCTCAGCCCCAATTAATCAGTTCTCTATTAATTGGATAGGGACTTCTATTATAGCACTAAGTTCCATTGGCCTCAGAGTTAGTTATTTCTGTGTTCTTCTCCTCCACTAGACTGAGCCCCACTGGAGTAAGAAACAAGTCTCACACTCCTTTCTGTAGCTCCCACATAGTACTTGGCTTACAGACACTTAAAAACAGGCTTGTTGACTGGCTCAATGCATGGATGGATCAACAGCTGCATGAACGAACACGTATTTCTAGCCTACAGAGAGTGTGCAGGTGAAGGGCTATTTCCATACATGATGCCCTTCCTAAGGAGTCAATCCTTCCTACCTGATTTTCTTAGGGAAAGGATCTACCATTGATCCATGATGAAAGCAAAACAAAGGCAGGGCCAATGGCGGGCAGCTCAGGAAGCAAATGGCAGGGTTCAAACCCTGACCTCTAGATTCCAGGGCACTGCTGAGCAATAGCCAGTTTTCATGACCCACAGCATCAGCTTACTGCACTCGTTGGGGATGGAATCCACAAAGATTATTTTCTTATTCCCTTTTGCTGCCTGGAACTTGATGCCTTGCTATGTGAGCAGCTGATACATGCCGGCATTCCGTGTGACATGCTGAGCAGGAAACAGGTTTTCTGGTGAGCAGGTTCCATTCATTTCTTACTTGGAACCTTTATGATTGTGTTCCCATAACTTTGCCCTCTGCCTCACAATCTACCCAACCCTGGGCCACACCCCATCCTTCCCATCACCATTGATTCCCAAGTTGTAGGGGCTGCTAGTGATTGAAGTTTCAATGCCTGTCTCTGTGACATCAAAATAGAGCCTCATTAATGAAGTCCGTCGTTTGGCTGTAATAGTACAAAGCAGTAAGACTTCAATCCCTGCAGTGACACATGCCGGCACCCCTTTCTCTTTGCAGAGGTCTGTGGGATGACTGCCAGGAAAATACAATTACATGCTGGCACAAGAATAAATACAATTCTTTAACCTAAAAGTTCTGTGTTTTCGTTCCCCCTCCTTTTCCATTTCTCTATTCATTTCTTTTTCTCTTTCCAGTGCTCTCTAATTTCCTATGTCCAATTATTCTCCTCTCTTCTGTCTAGTCACAGCTCTACTAAACACTCTCTCCTGTCTCCAAACACTGCTCTTTTCCATATCCTTAGGTAGAGGGCAAGGTGGGGTTTTGAACTTTGAAGATACTTTTCTGTTCTGGTTCCACTGCTTCTAGAAAAGGTTCCAATATTTCCTTCCATTGTCTTCCATCAGTGTCTCCATTCTCCTACTATTTACCTCTCAACAACATTTCTGCTTGTCACCTCAGTTTCCTTCATTTGCCCACAGACCTATTTCTCCGACATATTCTCGCCCCACATATGCCCATGTCCTCTTTGTTACTTCTCTTCTCTCTTTCTCTAGCTTAGATTCTTCTTGTCCAATACCCATGCCATTTTAGTTATTGCTGTTCATGATCTTGTTTTTCTCATAACGGGAAAATGATTTGGACTTAAAAGAAAGTAAGAGCTTTCTAATCACTAGTGCCATCTGCAAACTGGACTTGAATGCAATAAAGAATATCTAATAATTAGCACAATCTGAAATAGTGTAGGCTGCCCCAAGGCAATGAGATCTACTGCTGGAGGTGGTCCATGAAAGTTTAGACACCGTTAGATGGAGATGTTGCTGAAGGGATTCAAACACAGATCGAATTGGGGGAGGTGAAGGTAAATAGCTTCTGCTGACCCCTTTAGCCCTGAGAGTTTAGAATTTCATTCAGGTCTTGAGAGGTCTCATGGTAGGGATGAAGGGTGAAGGGATAAGGGTTAAAATGACCCTTGCATACCTCCTTTTGACACAATGTTTAGAGAGCAATTCAAAGAATCTGCTTTGGATCCTTTCTCAAAGAGAGAGACCAGTGTCTTCTGGAGATGATGATTAGCTTAGAGAGTCATCAAGCCAGACAAAATTTTAGGGGAATAAATGCTGACTTGCCTAGGGTAGGGAGAAAGAAGCATATAAGCCATCCAGTTTACTAAGCTAAGAGTTGAGTCTCAGATATAATGTAAACATGTATCAGGTAATATGAAATATGCATATTGGGTCTGAGATGGTCACATGAAGACACTGCCTGTGTAGAAGATGGAGCAACCAACTCAGGACCTGTTTACATTGAACTTCCCTCCTCCCAATGAGAAACAATTAGTAATTTGCAGGTATTTGACATTGTGCTCAGGACAATCATGGAATACTATCACTCAGCATACAGAGGAAGAAAAGAAGAGGGATTATGGGCTGGGATTGTAGCTCAGTGGTAGAGCGCTTGCCTCACATGCGTGAGGCCCTGGGTTCGATCCTCAGCACCACGTATAAATAAATAAAAGAAAGACATATGTCCATCTACAGCTAAAAAAATATTAAAAAAAAGAAGAGGGATTACATAGAGACAATTCATTTTGGGAACATGATTAAGACATAAGTTGGAAGGACCCAATGGGAAGACAACTGAAGAGAAAAAGCAGGATGATCCTCATGCAAATAGCTCTGTGGGCATTAGAACAAAGCAGGCGAGTGAAAAGGCAGGCCAGGAAAAGTAAAAAGATGCCAAGTGCCCAAACCCACTGCTATAAAGATGTAAAAGGGAAAAAGGAATATGCTACTACAAAGAGTTGCAGCCACTTTACTAAGGAGGAGTTGAAAAAACCATAGGAAGATACTGAGCCAAAATAAACAGAAGATGCACTTGGCAAGAAATGAACACTTCAATTAAGTATGGCTACTGGCAGCCCTGGTGCCTTATATGTGAGAAGGGACAAAAGTTTTCCATTTTGTTTTTACCTAACTAGAGAGAGAATATATCAAATGTACCCATTAACCAAGACAAATAAATTGTGTGACTGGCTAATTTGAATTAAGAAGGAAAATGGCTGAGAGGGACACAGCATCATAGAGATAGCATAAAATGAGAGATGAGATTTCATGCAAAGTCGATAAAGAATCTATGTTCAGGGCTGCGACTGTGGCTCAGTGGTAGAGTACTTGCCTAGCATGTGTGAGGCACTGGGTTTGATTCTCAGCACCGCATGTAAATAAATAAAGTCAATGGACAACTAACAAAAATTTGAAAAAAAGAATCTATGTTCAAACATGTTTGTAAACAAACAAAGACATAAAAATTGAGGCTTGGGGCTGGGATTGTAGCTCAGCGGTAGAGCACTTGCCTCACATGCGTGAGGCCCTGGGTTTGATCCTCAGCACCACATACAAAGCAATAAAAAAATAAAGACATTATGTCCATCTACAGCTAAAAAAATATTTAAAAAAAAAATTGAGGCTTTACAGACTGCCACTCTTAACTTCTGGAAATATATAATAAAAATAATTATGATGACCAATCTGTATGATGACCAATAATTAAGATGACCAATTCATGGCTTGGTGAAAAGCAAATCAAACACATGAACTTGGTATTGACATCACAAGGTGGGGGATCAAAGTGTAGCGTTAGTAACCTCATATATATCCTGTAACTTTCTTTCATGGGGCTTTTCCCAAACTAATTCAGAAGAAGAGATTATACCACAAAGTACTACTTGGAATCACAGTTTGCCTCAAACTGAATTTCAATGTATTTTTTCTTTATTTATATTTTAACAATTTTATTATGATATACCTTACATACCATAAAGTGCATCCATTTCAAGTAAATTCCAAGTGTACAGTTCAATGATGTTTAGTCAATTTTACAAGGTATCCAACCCTCATCAAAATGCAGTTTTAGAACAAATTAGTCAGCCCAAGAAGATCCTTCTTGTCAGGCTGGGGTTGTGGCTCAGTGGTAGAGTGCTTGCCTAGCATGTGTGAGGCACTGGGTTTGAATCTCAGCATCACATATAAATAAACAAATAAAATAAAAGTCCATCATCAACTAAAAGAAAATTTTTTTAAATATTTTTTTTGTTGTTGATGGATCTTTATTTTGTTCATTTATTATTTATATGTGGTGCTGAGGATTGAACCCAGTGCCTCACACATGCTAGGCAAATGCTCAACCACTGAACTATAGCCCCAGCCCTAAAAGAAAAGTTTTAAAAAAGATCCCTCATGTTGGTTTATAATTCATCCCTCCATAGATTCTTTAAAAAACAGTTTTTTATCTTGAGCTCTCTGCAGCATCCAAAACTATTTTTAAATTTGGTGTCCCCTTCACTTTCTCACACTGCTTCCTCCTGGTTCCTCTCCTACCTGTCTGTTTTCAGACTCCTTTTTAAAAAAAAATTTTTTTTTAGGTGTCAATGGACTTTATTTGTTTTTATGTGGTGCTGAGAATCAAACCCAATGCCTCTCAGAGGCTAGACAAGCGCTCTGCCACTGAGCCACCACCCCAGCCCCTCTCAGACTCCTTTTTGGGCTCTTTTTCTTCTCTGCTTGGTTCTTAAAGATGAGAGTTCTCTCATCAGTTCTTCTATCCTCCACTCTTCTCACTTTACAAGTGTTTCTGGATGCTCTCATCTGTGCCCTTGGTTTTATCTGTCATTGAGGATTTCCATATCTATCTCTAGTTTGGAGATCCTTCTTGGGCTCTAACTGCCCTTAGGTCCTTCCCACCTGAATGTAGGGCGATTCAGCCACAAACTGAAAGCACCATTTCTTTTCTTTTAACTGCTCCCCACTCCTGCCCTCTTCTGTTCCTGTCTGATCCCTTCAGTGAAGGCTTTTACTACTATCCAGGTTGCTCTAGCCAGAAACCTACTGGGAACCCTAGATTCTTCTTTGTTCTTCCTCCAGATCAAACTAATCACCCACAACCTATAAATTCTGTTCCCTGGATATTTTGTGAATCCTTCTCCTTTCAATCACCATTGCTTCTTACTGCTTAGATTATATTCTCACTACTTCTCACCTAGACTATTGCAATGGCCTCCATCTTGTTTTCCTCCAAACCACCTTCCAAGCTATAGAGTCCTTTTATTTTGTTAATATTTAAAGTACTCAGCATATGCATAGATCTCAAAGCTATTCAAACAATACCAGAAACATGTACAGTAAAAAAAAAAAATTACCCTCCTCTCTATAGTTCTCCCTCCCAGAACTCCCCAGGGGCAATTACTGGTAAATGCATTTTCTATGCATTTGCATAAATGCATTCACACTATAATGTCTTGGGAATCTTTGTATGTTAATACATATAGAAATACCACATTCTTTTTACAGATTGCAAAGAATTCCATGGGATGAATATAACACAATTAGCCACTTCTCTACTGACAGGCATTTAGGATGTTTATAATCCTTCCCTGTATCAAAAATGCTTCAGTGAATATCCTTGTATAGATATGTGTATCTTCCTATCTATCTTTGGTATGTGATGTATTTCTACAGGGAATATTCCTACAATAACCCTGGCATGTAGGAATGGAGGCTATATGCAGGGACAAGTTGCAGGGCAGGAGGGCAGAAGATTGGACAGAATAATTAGAGAAAAAGATTTTTTGGGGATACTGGGGATTGAACTCAGGGGCACTGGACCACTGAGCCACATCCCCAGCCCTATTTTGTGTTTTATGTAGAGACAGGGTCTCACTGAGTTGTTTAGCACCTTGCCATTGCTGAGGCTGGCTTTGAACTTGAGATTCTCCTGTCTCAGCCTCTCTAAGTGCTGGGATTACAGACAGGCTTGCGCCACCTTTCTGGCTCAAATACTCCTTTAAAACAAACTATGCATTTTCAAAGATACAAAAAAAAAATCTTCCTGGGTACAACTGCTGCAGAAGATAAACTGGGAGGAGTCACAGTGACCACTGTTAAATGTAACTTGGCAATACGGTGCTTTTTTCTTTTATTCAGTACAGGGGTTTGAACCCATGGGCACTTTACCACTGAGCTATATCTGCAGCCCTTTATAACATTAAATTTTTTTTAATTAAAAAAAAGTTTTTTAGGGTCTGGGATTGTAGCTCAGTGGTAGAGTTCTCACTTCGCATGCATGAGGCACTAGGTTTGATCCTTAGTACCACATAAAAATAAATAAATAAAATAAAGGTACTGTGTCCATCTACAACCAAAAAAATAAAAATAAAAAAGTTTTTTAGTTGTCAATGGATCTTTATTTTATTTATTTATATGGAGTGTTGAGAACTGAACCCAGTTCCTCACACATGCCAAGCAAGTGTTCTACCACTGAGCTACAACCCCAGCCCACATTTTTAAGATTTTGAGACAGTCTCAGAAAGTTGCCCAGGCTGACCTTGAACTTGCAATGTTCCTGTCTCAGTCTCCAAGTTGCTAGGATTACAGGTGTGTAGCACTATACTGGACTAATAGGCTGCCTTTTCATTAAGAAAATCACCATTACACGAGGTTATAGAAGGTGATTGTGGAGAAAATCCTCCTGTGTAAGTTACCATGATGGCTCTTGCATGGCCCCATTTGTGATATTTCATTTTTATTTTCACAATTTTAACATGTTGGGAGTACTTCTCAGAGAAAAGAATGTAACTGAAAAAGGGGGTGGAAAATAGGTATTTTGAGGAAATGTTAAAGAAAATATAATTGTCTAGTGACTTTTGATTCACTTCCAAAAAGGGTTGATATTTTGGTCCTGGGACCCACAGACAGTTTCTGATAGAGAGGTTTTTTTTTTTTAATTACATCTTTTTTTTTCAAACCTTTATTTTATTTATTTATGTATTTTGTATGTGGTGCTGAGGATGGAACCCAGTGCCTCACATGTGCAAGGCAAGCACTCCACCACTGAGCCACAACCCCAGCCCTGATAGAGAGTTTTTAATGCCAGTAGTAAGTTCACTGCTCAGCCTACAAATCCAAAATGCTATGAACAATAAGCAACAATGTAAGAGGAAAATCAAAATGAATAAACTAATTGGTATGCAATGTCACCAGAGAAAGCAATTTACTAAGGGGATTACTATGATTAAAGATGCATTCCCTTTAAATAAAGATTGTTTTCTTCCATTGATTTGTCCCAATCTGTTCTCTCTGTGCCATGCAGAATTCCAGGTGGACAGCAATTTCTGCTTGTCTTTTAAATTTCTCTGCCAAGAGATTACAGGAAGTAAGTCGAGCTTCTCTAGTCACTATAATTTCCTCACAAATGGAAGAAGTATTAACAGAGAGCTATAGAGACAGATTACAGTTTAGGTCACCCAGGGGAGAAATCTGAAGCCCCCTTTTGACTAACAACAAGGTAAGTAATCCTCAAATCTTTTTTCCTTATACTATTAAGGCTAAGACCAAGTGTAGGAGGTCCCTTTTCAATTTTTTTTTTTTTAAATTTTGGTTTCACCTTTCTCATGCCCCAGCCAGTCAGGTAGCATTTAGAGGGTGCAGGGCCCTCGAAACAGGCTCAGGCAGAGTTCTTCACCTACCAGTCTCTCTCAGTGTGCCTTCATGTACTTTTTTTCTCCCTCCTCTTAAAGTTTCTTTCCCTAAAACCTCTTTTAACTCTTGCCATTGCCCTTTGGAAATGCCTTTTTGGGAAAAATCTGTCAAAGTCTGAATCCTGGTCTCTGTTACTGTTACTATTACCTGGGTCCTTCTAAGATATTTCAGTTTCAATCTGTGATCATGAATAATCTCTTGAAGTGCATGAGTGGTGGGTATAGCAGCCACAGGTGGATGGAAGGGCTCATCTTAAGTATATTTAGTACAATGTAATTAGTTAATTTATTAAACATTTATTAAGTGCTAGAAACATTTATTGATATATTAGGAACCAGGCAGCCAGGCACTGGGGATGCAGGGTAGGCTATGGAGCCAGCCCTCAGGGAGTTCTCCATTTACCATAGGTGTTAAGAGGAGCGGCAATGAACAGGAACTGGGCCCTTAATTTGCCAGCCACCATGCTGGGGGCCATGCTGCATACTGAGCAGAGGAAAATTCAGTGTTGGCCTCCAGAAGCTCTCTGTTTTGTGAGGCAGATGATTTGAGTACAAAACAATCTGTACTCCAAGTTACAATGTGTTAAGTGCCACAAGTGAGGCAGGAATAAAGTGCCAGAGGGATTCTGAGCTATGGCAGATTCTGTTAAGGGTTCTGAAAAGAGAAACCTGGGAAAGACCCACTGACTTCTACTGCTCTACCTGTATGCAGAGAATACTTTATTATTTATTATTGATGTTGTCCTGTCTATCAAACAAGACAAGAGGTATAAATTTTATTTGTAAACTTTAATGTGCTGCACAAACACGAAATGTTATTTTATACTTGGGAAAACCATGAACTTTTCCAGTGAAACACTGAACTATAAGAAAAATCTCTCATGCTCTATCTTTCTCTGTTTCTCTCGGTGTACCTGTCTCAGTCTCATCTTTATTGTTCAATGAGCCAAAGTGGTCAGGGAGAGATGTACTTTGGTCTCTGTCACTGACTGACTGACTGAAAGGAAACCTAAGCCAATAACCCTGGGCCGGATGTGCGGAAGGCCAGGATTGCCGGCCGTGCCCTGTCACCAGAGGTTTGCTGTCACTGCACTTGGGGCCATTTCCAAGGGCCTGCCTGGCTCGCTAGTTTTCAGTGTGTTTGAGTGCAGGCACGGTGGGGTGCAGCTGCTCTTCAAAGGAAACCCTAAACCCTTTCAAACGCTCCGCAATCTTTCTACTTTCTCAGCTTGTGAGGCTCTGAAGATTTCCCTCTGTACATTTTTCCAGCATGATGTGAGATGCCAGTTAGTCAACAGAGATTTAGAAGAATGTCTTTTAAATGTAGACTCTTTTAAAAAGGAGTTCCCTTCCTCTGGAGCTTTTGCCATTAGCTGTCTGTCAGTTTCTTTGCACATTTTATGAAATGAAGAGCAAATGTGTTCCCACTAGTTAAAAAAATCCTGATTTAATCATTCTACATTGTAAACATATACAGAAACATCACACTATACCCTATAAATATATAGAATTATTATTTGTCAATTAAAAATAACATAAAAGAAACTTGGAAGGGTTTCCTTGCTTTTCCCAATTATCGAAAGGAACACAATTAAAAGCTAGCCAGAAATGATCAAAGAGGTCAGAGGCAATGAGATAAGGGAGTGACAAATCCTTTGTGTCTCATATTCTCATTCCTGCTAAAAGTAAAGGACCTGCCTTACTGAGGAATTCAAGACATATATCCCTTGCCAAAGAGTTTCTGACTGAGAAGTGCTTGTGCTGACTGTCATCAACTTTCTACTTGCCCTGCCACCTTTCCTCCATCACCTATTTTAAAATATCAACTCACCTTAGCTGAGAAGCACATCAGTACTGTAGTGATGGGAAGGTTTCAACCAGAAGGTTGGTAAACACAGGCTATCAGCTTGAATTACTGAAATTAGCAAGGCTAATGCAATGTCACTATTCAAAACAGTGCCAATTTGGAATTTCTTAATGGCCTCAGGAGAGGGAGTCTTTATACATCCTCCAATCTCTCTTCATTCTTACCTAAATTCCTTCTCATAGATGTTGTGAATGGCCTGTTTTGTAGCCAACACAAACTTTGTCCAGTAAAATAATGTAAGGAACTCAGAATGAAAAGAGATTAGCTGTTCCTGGCTCCTGTTATTTTAAAGCAGAAATAACTTTGGCTTCTACTGATTCATAGACAAAGCTTGAAATGCAAAGCATGCTCAACTCTACACTCAGCATGAAAAGGACCTTAAAATATGCCCAAGTGCAAGTAATGGACTTATTAAAGGGAAGAAAAGAGGCACTTTTCACACACTCCCGAGCTCTTTAGTCCTGTCATATCAGTAATCTTGCTTAAGAATTTCATCCTATTTACATTTCTTCTCCCTTTAAATATCCTCGGGACTCATATGGCATCAAATATTGAAGCTTGTAAGATGTTAATTTCTTTATGTTAAATATGAGAAAGGAATATAAAGTACAGAAGTGCTAGAACTTGGAGCCATTTCAATAAGAATTAAAAATCAGTTTTGTAGTCCTAACTGAACACCTGATAATTTAGCAACACACATATTTTAGGAAGCAAACTTCAACTATCTTCTTTGGACAGTTTATGGCACTGCTCCAGAACAAGTACATTTTTCCATTAAGAAATATAGTTTATATTTGATGACAAAAGCATGAACGGTACCATTTGGGTGATTATGAAAATATTTATGAAATCAAAATAATATGGAAGGCTTTCAAGCCACAGCGCGTGAAGCAGACAGTTGTAAAATATGTGCATGCACACACATATAGGGTTTCTGGTTTAACTTTAAGAGAAATAAAAAAAAATGAGAATAGTGCCTGAAAAACGTTTGGGTATCTTGGAATATTTATTTGAAGTTAAAAAAAAGGTGAAGGAGTCACGAGAATCTTTCCAAGCAGCGTTAAAGTAAGGAGGCAGGCTGAGCCTGGTCCAGTTCCCCTCAGAGGTATTAAGTTCCTGTCCTGATTTTCCTGCTGATTTATCCCAAGTTTAACAATAAATTACTTAATGTCGGTGCCCAAGTTTCTATCTGCAATGTTGTTAATATAGTACAGTAGGATTTAGATGGAATTTTCCATGAGCAGGTCCATTCTGATTAGAGGCCAGCCTATTTCCACAGGATTAGTTAAAAACGGAGATCACCATCATACCATCATAGGAATGTTAGGATCTAGAGAGAGATCCAGCATGAGAGAGTGAGTATTCCAGGTCATCCTCCTAGCTATGAGACCACAGTCCTTCATATCTGAGCTGCTGTTTGCTAATTTGCAAAATTGCGGACAATACTATTCCTTCACAGGATTGTATAGGGAATTAAATGAGATATTATATAGGTCCCGGTTCATGGACCAAAGAGAAGGAAATGGTCTGGAAGAGGGAAAAAGAAAAAGGACAACTGAAATAAGTTGCTATGCCAGAATAGGGGTAGGGGAGAATTATGCAAGGCTGAGTTTAGGTGTATTCAAACTGTGTTCAGGAACCAATGAATGAAGCTGGGTTATATGATTTCAAAACACTTAGGGGGAAAAAAGAGGGAAAAAGAGAGGCACGCTATCTAAAAAAAGACAAAAGAGCTTCTGTGTTGAAATCAACTATATTTTTAAGGAAATAAATCCAACTGATTTGCTTCTAGATAGTTAAACCAAGCTGGAATATATATTCAGTGTAGTTAGTTGTATGAAAAACATTAAAATACTCACTTTTACAAATTCTGCTCAAAAGAAAAAATAAAACAGATGGTCACAGGTAAGAGCTAAATCTAAAGATATGAAATGTTATTATATCAAGTTCCAGCAACAGTTTTGAAATGCTAGATCCTGGATTTTCACATATAAATGAAATTGCTGTTCCTCATAATTTTAGTACTGATGAAAACCAAAACGTTAGCACATGAGGCAATTTTGAAATAAAGTTCAAGCAGTTGCTTTTTCTCTTTGAGCAGTTCAGTCTAGCTGGTATTTCATTTTCTGAAGAGTACTCTAAATTCGAAGCCTCTTTAGCCTGAACTCTAGTCCTAGGCACAACCCTACTTCCCATTCCCAGCTGTGGAAAGAGTTGGGGCTTCAGCCAATCATTTCACCAGGTTTCTTGCTCCAGGCTGCATCTAGAATTAGTTTGGAGGGAGTGTACCAGAGAGTTGAGTCTACTCCAAATTGTGAAATCATACCTTAGTAGAGGAGGTAAGGAGCTTAAAGGGGTCCTAGGATCAAGTCTGGGATTTAGGCCCACCCTGGAGTGACTTGTCACCATTTGTTTTGTCCATTTTTCAATCTTGAACACTGTCACCAAACCAAACAGCCTTTCAGGAGAGCTGTATCCACAAAAGTGATAGGAATATATCTGCAGCAAGAAGTCATTTCCACTACAGTCCTTCCTTATTGCCTAAAGAAACTTTTTGACTCCATGTTGTCTCATAACTGATCAGGGCAATTTTCTGGGCTGGCACTGCCCAGTTAATATCTAATTCTTTCTCAACATGTCTGTGCCCCTCATCAAACACAGTCTCAAATTCCATTCCTACAGGGCCAGGTGTTTTATTTAAATGGCAAAGGTTGCTCATGAGCAAGTCAGAAAATCGAGTTCCTTTCCAGTGACTTATACTGTGTGCACTCTAGGAGTATGAAATAGATCAGAGCTGGAGGAAGTGTGATATCATAGTAAATGTCCTAGACTTGGAGCCAATAAATATAGCTGTCAATACAGGCTCTGCTACATATTAATTCAGATTTTGTGTAAGTGATATCATTTTTCTGGGACAGTTTTCTCACCTATAAAAGAGGGTTCCTGTGAGGCCATGTGAAAGCATTTAGCATGGTGTCTGGCATGCAGTAGGTGCTAAATAAATATAAGCATTCCAAGAAAAAGTGAACAGGGATGGGAGATTCCTAAACCCCCTCGGTCCTCAGATGTCAAAGACCCCTCAAAAATCTTATGCACTTCAATTGTGCATGGCAATAGACCAAAGCTACAAGGAATGTTAATTCTCTTATAGATTTTAATCTCTACCATGATAACTTACAAGTTCTTTTTCACAAGAATTCTGGCAGAAGCAATACA
Organism: Geosciurus inauris; assembly: GCA_004024805.1. Lineage (NCBI taxonomy): Eukaryota > Metazoa > Chordata > Mammalia > Rodentia > Sciuridae > Geosciurus > Geosciurus inauris. Next base: position 26,654 of record PVHX01018948.1, read on the forward strand.
AATATGCTAGTAACACAAACCATAAGAATAATGGAAGATGAACAATATAACCACTACAAAAATATCAGGCAGATGCTCTTCTTTCGACTGGTTCAAAGTTGCTAAGTTTTCATGCTGGTGTCTTCTTTTTTAAACAAATATGTTGCTGCAGATGGTTTATATCCTTTCCATTGAACTGTGGGATTTCACATGTATGGGAGGTGCTAGGCAAAGATGCACAAACTGTCACATTTTTAATATCCTAGTATAGCAAATCAGGCTTTCTCAACACCCAGTGCCCTATGCTCCCCTAGCTGCTCTCTCCTGACCTCCACACTAGCCCTGCAAAAGTACATAAAAGCATACTCTGAGAGCAGTTATAATTCTGCTCACAAGCCACCAATGCCCCACCACTGTGTGCACAATATTAATTTCAAACACTTTGGTTCGTTGGGGTCTTCCTTCTCCCCTCCAGAGCCAATATAGGTTACACACACACACACACACATATATATAGTATATATGTATATATATAACCTGTACATGTGTGTGTGTGTGTGTGTGTGTGTGTATATATATATATATATATATATATATATATCCTCTTTATCTTCATTGTGCCTAATACTGTTCTAAGCCCAAAGAAGTTGCTCAGTAAATATCTGTGAGTTGAGCTGAAATAATGGGCTGAATTGAATTACCTCTCTCTGATCACTTTCACTTCATTCCTAGGATCTTACCCAAGTCTACAATGAGAGAGACGATCCCTGTGCTATCATTAAGGTCACTTTTGCCATGCATGTGTAATTAAGTAGGATGGTAGCAGGAGGCACTGGGGCTTACTTTGGCTTTTCACTTTTAAATAAATGAAAAGAAAAATTCTACCCACATGAAATGGAAGTCAGGCATGTACTGGCACCACTACTTGCCTCCTGACCCTTCTAAGATCTTTAAAAAAACTAATGACTTTGGAAATCTACTAATATCACACTGAGTATCAAACATAACATACATGCATAGCTGTAGGTGTCCTTTGAAAATAAGACTCACCAATTGGTTTGGGCTAGGGAAGGTGAGCAGACTTTAGGCAAAAATATGGCCCCAGTTGCTTCCTCCTACCAAGAAGGTCACAGGCCCTCAGCCTTACCTTAGCTTTCACCACCAGATAAACAAGCCCAAGGAGGCATATTGATACCGCTGGACCCTGTGATATAGCTCAAGCCTGGTTTCTGGGCTTGAGAAACAGATTTGGTCCAAGTGATAACAATGAACAAAAACAAAAGCCTTAAAGTCTGACAGGGTAGCAATAGTTCTGAAGTGAATAGGGAAGAAAGAACAAAATTAAAAAGGAAAAGGGAATCTTTCCTTCTCCCCTGCCTCCAAATTTCAGTGTCTCCTAAGAAAGGATTGTCTTAAGAGTCAGAAGGGTAGAGGAAAGTCTAGTGAGTTGCTCCTGCACTTATGGGAGCTCTACAGAGGCATTCCTTTTTAAAAAATAGATTTTTAGTTGTAAATGAACATAGTACCTTTATTTTATTTATTCATTTTTATGTGGTGCTGAGAATTGAACCCAGTGCCTTGCACATGCTAGGTAAGCACTCTACCACTGAGCTACAGCCCCAGCCCCTACAGAGGCACTCTTGTTAGGCAAATACTTTCCATACATTGAAATACCTTGTGAATGCATCCAGGCCAGGGGTAGAATGCTGAGTTTCCCAGGTGAACCCTGTCTTGCCTCCACCCTAGCATGCTGGTGCTCATGGGTGAGAAAGATGTCTATGGAACTATTTCACAGTGTTGTATATTCAATCTGCTCCATCCAGCAGGCCCTTATTATGGTTTTAAGAAAATAGAAACAACAACACATATTAGATTCACTGCCCATTTTAAAATTCTGGTGTATTTATGTATGGCCAAACCACACCTCACCGAGTAGCATCTTTTGCTTGTGAAGGACTAAACTCGCATCCTCTCTGGCAGTCAAACCAATGGTCCATGGCAAAGCCCTTTCAGTTGATTGCTTTTCTTTCATTAGTGTTCCCTGATTTGTTTGAATTTATCCTTGCCTTATCTCCTCAAAATGTGATCCAAAGCTATTGATCAATGTCTGTGACACTGAAGACTTTTCTTCCTTTGCCCAGAAGCATTTTTCTTAAGGAAATATAGAAATGCAGTTTGATTGAAAAATCATTTTGGAATTCAATATACTCCATGTATTTGCCAAAAAAGGAATTGCAGAGAGGCCCAAACCCAACAAATAAAAACTATGGTCCATTTACAACACATGCTTTCCTCTTGACTTTACCAGAGGGAAACTTTAGGAGAAACCAAAGCATTTCTCATTTATTTACACATAAAACATTTAATGATCTTTTGGATGTACCAAAAACTTTATGGAACCTTTCAAAGAGACTGAGACAAAAAGAAATCACATTGGCCAAGGATAAACAAACTACCAAACCAGTTGAAAAAGTTTTAACAATTAATTCAACAGTTTGAATGGACTCAGTCCTTAGCATGGAAGGAGCTCTAAGCCCTACACAGGAAAGCAAAAGTCTCAGAGAATAACCAGAGAGCTATAATGTAGCACCAAGTGCCCAGTTTGCATTGCTCCACCAGATCCCTGATTTAGAAACAGAGAAGGCAGTTTTGCTACAATTTACAAAGGGCAGCTCCCTTTTTGTAGGTCGTTAAGGAAGCCATTGGAAGGCAAGTGACAAACACAACAGATTACCTCCCAGAAGTCCTGGAAAGTACTCCCCACCTCCACCATGTTCCCATTACTAAAGGGGGCTTATTTACTCCACAAACAATCATATAGTATCCACTCTGAATCAGGCACATGCTAAATGCTGGTAGAGTACAAAGTCAGAGAACACATAGTCCCTGTCCTCAAGGATAGGTACAATTAATAGTGTACTAACTATGTGAATTGTGAGTATATACAATCTCATTTAATCCTTACAGGAGGACTGGGGGTATATCTTAGTGGTAGAGTGCTAGCCTAGTACGCAGAAGGCCCTGAGTTCAATCCCCAGCACCATGAAAAATAAAAAAATGTCTTCCCTGAGTCCTATAGTGCAGATATTACCAGCTCCATTTTATAAATTTGAAGTCTGAGATTCAGAGAAGAATTTTGCCCAAAGCTCTGCAATTTATAAGTGGCTATGCTCTTAAATACTGTATTATACTGTCTCAATCAGGTGCTGAGAAATTGAGGAAGTTCCCTTCTGGATTAGGTAGAAGTTTTTTAGGATTAGAAAAGACTTTCTAGAGGAAGAAGCATTTAAAGTAGGGTGGGAAAGCATGGGTAGAATTTGGGTATGTGAAGACTGAAGGGAGGTGATTAAGTAGGAGAGAAATAAATACTTTAGATAGAAAAAGAATGGCATAGATGTACAAGAGGCATTGAAAATGCTCAGGAAACAGTTTGGATGGACTGTGCAAGAGTAAGAGATTAAACTGAAATGAATAATTGAACTACAAATGAAGACATGAATAAATATACCTAAAGTAATTAACAAATGTAGATGACCTTTAGAAGGTGTTATTACCCCTCCCCTCTTTCTGACTCTAGTCAAGCTCCAGAAAGGTTTCAGGACCAACTATTGGGATGGTAGGGGTGGGATGAAGGGTGTGTGTGTGTGTGTGACTGATTCAGAAACCACAGCCCCAATTCCTAGAAGCTGAGGACAAGAGTTGCCTTTCCTTAGAGGAGAGTTCACTGCTGTGAACCCTGTTTATTATCATTACTGTCCATGGGAGCATTAACTGAAGTAAAGATACAACATCAACTACAGTCACCTTGAAAACATCATTCCATAAATTCTTCTCTAACCAGAAAGGCTTTATATTTTTCTGAGCAAAGCTAACATTTGGGAATTAAATGTTGTATTTTAAATCACTCCGTGCTGAATGGATGTTGGTATCTATTTTACCGTTAAATGTGAGACACATGTGGTCATAAACACCTATCCATGTAGTGTCCCTATAGATATAAACAGTAAGCTCTTAAGAGCAATTTCCATATTGCATAATGAGTATTTGCAGATGGAATTTATTTCTAGATTACACAAATTTTGGTTACGCTGGAAACATCAGACTTAATACATCTGTATTGAGAAAGAACATTTTAAAACAGAGGTTTTACAAATATGAGATGAAGTGGGCACATCTGTGAATGACTCATTCTAAGTTGAACAAAAGAATTCCCTTAAAGACATCCATTCTCTAAACTTCCAGCAGAATTAGGCCCCTTTGAGTTTTGGCTTCCTTCTTTTCTCAGCATGAGATTCACTGCCTTCACTGGCTTGATTTACTAAGTAGAATTAGATACACAGTTTAGGTCTGAGAGCCTGGTCTTTGGTCGCAGGACCAAGTGCTTAAAGTGATTCACCATTGCTTGTTGGTCCTTGGCCATCTTTATATTGCTGTAGCCAGTGTACCCAATTTTATTACTTAGAGACAGGATATTCTGTGGTTGGATTTTAAGAGTGCTCATATAAGAACTCAAAAAATCTCATAGGAGAAATGGTTCTCCTGTTTGAATCTTAAACTTACCCACTGCGATAGTCTGTGATTTTATTATTATATAGCTTTATAAACTTATACATATGTGTATGGCATAAGTATCATGAGAATTTAGATGCATGAAAAGAGATCAAAATTTTTTTTTCTTTTTGTCTTTAAAACCACAGCTTGGTTGATCATAATATTTTTGATTTCTTTGATGTTTATTTGTATTACCTTATAAATCTACAAGTGAGAATAGTTTCTCTGACAAAAGACAATACTGAACACCATTTAAAATAGGAAATTAGTTCCAGAACTTATTTTTTGAGGCATAGCCAGTTTTCAAAAATGGCCTAAGTGATACCAATAGACAGTTTAAGCATCACATTTGACTTCAGCCAGCCACTCACACTCAGCCATTGTGTTCTATGCATATAAGTTGGCTACTTTCTCAGGTGTCTTGACAGCTCATCTGATAAGGTCACCAAAAAAGGCTGAGAGCAGAAGTCAGATTTTTTTCTTTGTTATTTATTTTTTCTACTTATTTTTACTTGTTGGGTCCCTATGGCTTCAGTGACAAGTGAAAAAACTGCTGTGTTCTAATATTTAAACTCCTCTCTGTTCTGTGCCAGTTTATATCAGTGACTTGGTCTTAGGAGGGCTGGCAGAAAGATAAGATAAACCATAAAATGAAAAATCTCCTTGTGGATTACTAAGTGATGTCTCTATGGTTCTAGAGGGCAGAGGAATTGAAATGGAAAGGAGGGGACTTCCTGTAGGTCTATTTTTGATCCTGAAATCTAAATGGTAATTGTGAAGAACATGCTTTTTCCTGAAGAATATGGAGGAAGGGTTATTGACTGAATTTTGTTTTGAAATGTGAAGTTCAAATGGATAAAGGACTTGACAGCTTCATATTAGTCCTAAAGATTTAAAAAAGACTGGTTCACAGCAGAATACATGTTCTTCTCAAGTGAACATGGAATATTCTCTAGTATAGACCATATGCTAGGCCATAAAACAAGCCTCAGTAAATTTAAAAAGATGAAAATCGTGTAAAATGTCTCATATAACCACAATGGGGTGAAATTAGGAACAAGTATCAGAAATCTTTTTGGGAAATTCACCATTATGTGGAAATTACACAGCACAATACCGCATAAATATGGATCAAAGAAGAAATCACAACAGAAATTAGAATATACTTTGAGATAAACTAAACTGAAGATAGAACATACCAAAAATTATGGGATGTGGGAAAGAAGGGCTCAGAGGGAATTTTATAGCTAAATCCTCTACATTACATGAGAAGAAAGATTTCATACCAATAACCCAATCTTCTACTTTAAAGATATGGGAAAAGAAAAGCAAATTAAACTCAAAGCAATCAGAATTAAGGAAATGATAAAGATGAATAGTAAAGCTAAAAAATGGAGTACAGAAAAATTACAGAGAAAAGCAATAAATTGTTTTTTTTTTTGAAAAAAATCAACAAAGTTGACCCAGTTTTATCTAGACTAAACAAGAAAAACCAAATTCTAAAAAGACCCAAACTATTAAAATTGAGAATTGGACGGACATTAAATCAACCTTACAGAACTTTAAAAACTGGATTATGAGGAAATATTATGAACAACTGAAGACCAACAAATTAGATACCTGAGATGAAATGAACAAATTTCCTAGAAATATGAAAACTATTAAAAATGACATAAGAAGAAATAGAATATTTGAATGTACAAAGACAGGCCCAGATGGCTTCATTCTACCAAATGTTAAAAGAGGAATTAACAACCATTCATCATAACTCTTCCAGAAATGGAAGAGGAAATATAAAAACAAAAATTCTCAAAAAGTATAAACAAAGCAAAAACAGCAACATGTATAAATGATTATACACCGTTACCATGTGGGGCTTGTCCCAGTAATGCAAGGTTGGTCTCACATTCCAAATGTGAACAGTGTAAACCAGGTGCAGTGGGGCACGACCATAATTCCAGTGACTCGGGAGACTGAGGCAAGAGGATGACAAGTTATGGGCAACTTAGAAAGACCCTGTCTCAAATGAAAAACTAAAATGGCTGAGGATCTAGATCAGTAGTAAAGAGTCCCTGGGTTGGATCCCTAGTACTGAAGAGGAGGAGGAAGAGGAGGAGAAGGAGAAGGAAGGAGAGACTTGAGAATTTAGAAATAAATCCTCAGATTTATAAGTAATTGATTTTGGACAGTGATGCCATAACCATTCACTGGAGACAGAATAATCTTTTCAACAAATAGTTGTGGAACAACTGGATAGCCATGTGCAGAAGAATGAATTTGGACCCCTATTTCAGATCATATACAAAATTAATCAAAATATATCTAAGACCTAAATCTAAAATATAAAACTGTAAAAGTTCTAGAAGACATAGGTAGACATCTTCCTGATTTGAATTAGGCTATGGTTTCCTAGCTATGACATCAAATGCACAAGTGGCAAAAGAAGAAATAGATAAATTGTACATCATCAAAATTAAAAATTTACATGTTTCAAAAGAAACTATCAAGAAAAGCATTATGACAACTCACAGAATGGGAGAATATATTCCTAAGCCACATATCTGACAAGGGTCTTGTACCCATAATATGTAAAGAACACTTGTAATTCAATAGCAAAGAGATAATTCAATTAAAACTGTGCAAAGAATGTAAATAGACATTTCTCCAAAGATACATGAAAGATCAATAAACATATGAAAACGTGCTCAATGTCATTAGTCATCAGAAAAATACTACAAGGAGATTCCATGTCACAGTGATTAGGATAGCTATAATCAACAATACAGATCAATGTTTGTGAAGATATGTAGAAATTGGCAATAATGTAAAATGGTGCAGCCACTTTGAAAAAATGTCTGTCTGTTTTCAAAATATTAAAAATAGAGTTACCATATCACCCAGCAATTCCATTTCTAGTATACATCCAAGAACAAGGAAAACATGTCCACACAAAATCTTGTTCACAAGCAGTCCACGTTATAATAGTTAAATAGTGGAAATAGCATAAATTTCCATCAACTGATAAATGGTTAAGTAAAATGTGATATAGCCATACAATGGAGCATTATTCATCAAAAAGAAACTATTGATGCAAGCTTCAACATGGATAAATCTTAAAAATGTTATGCTAAGTAAAAGGAGGCAGTCACAAATGACCACACATAGTACAATTTCATTTGTATAATTTAAAGAATAAGTAAATTCATAGTCAAAAAGTAGATTAGTACTTACCTAGAGTTGGAGGATATTGGGAGGATTGGAAATGATGGCTAAGAGGTTAAAGGTTTCTTTCTGGGGTGATGAAAATATTCTAAAATTGACTGCAGTGATCACTGCACAATTCTATGAATATACTACAAACCACTGAATTCTACACTTCAAAATGCTTGAATTGTATGCTTATGTGAATTATATCTCAATAAAGCTATTGCTAAAAAAAGACCAGTTTACCAACCAATATTAACAACAAGATTCCATACAAAGTCTCATAAACAAAAGCAACATTCTATACACAGAGGGGATTACAAATTCAGCTTGGCCACATGATATACAAAGATAACCACTAGTTCAGTTTTTAGTTATTTTAGTCCTACTGGTTATTTCGTACTAGACATCTCAATAAATAAATTTCTATTTTTCAGCTAAGATTGTAGATTTGTATAACTGATCTCTTGTTTATGGAACATCTCCAATCTTTAGCTAGCCATAAATTTGACTGTGAATTATGTGAGTATGTCTAGGCCTAAAGAAAAGAGGCCTAGATCAGACTTGTTTAAGTGTCTGCAAAGGTCCAAGAAGACCAAGTAGTAAGTTTAGTCACTCCACACCCCTCAAACCTCCATCTGCATTCTTATCTCTACCTTCCTGCCAGGAGAAGCGAATGTAAGGAAGATCAAGGGTTGAGCAGTGCAGCTCAACAGCATGGCTAGAATGACCACTTTTGGGCCCTTTCTACAATATGCTGCTTGTTATTCTTTTGTTGATCTCAATGCTGGCCAAACTGCTTCCTGTGGATCTCAGCTGGCTGCTGACTTAAGGCTTACATGGCACATATGAATAACATGTAGCATAAAGGGAGAAAACAGAGCAGAGGTTAGTAGCAGTAGTTTCATTGCCTTTGGAACAAAATTAAAAAAGCATGGACCTGAATCTTGGCTTGACCATTTATTAGCTGTGTGACCTTGTATCATTTACTTCATCTCACCTGAGGTTCATATTCTTTACCTATAAAATGGAGGTTATATTACCAAGCTCTCAAAGGGTGGTGTAGAGATCAAATGTGGTAATATTCAGACCAATGTCACCATGAAGAAAGCAAGTAGTAGTAAGTACTATGAAGTTTCTATTATTATTATCATAGCCAGAATGAGATTCATTACCAAGCTCATTATGAATCTCTATAATATGCAATTCTTTAACATACCAAAGACCTACTAAAAGTCAAAAAATTCCTCATGAGTATGCATTTTAAAATTTAGTGCTGAGCTGAAGGAATAATGAATAATTCT
>PVHX01018949.1:0-35596 GCA_004024805.1 Geosciurus inauris
ACCAAATGCCGAATGGTCTCTCTGATTAGTGGATGCTAATGAATAAGGGAGGTGGGAATGGGAAACATAATAGAAATAGAGAAACACTGGACACGACATGGGGGAGGTGGGGGGTAGGAAAGGGGAATGGGTATAGTAAAGATGGTTGATAAAAAATATATATAAATATATATATATATATACTGTTCATTGAAAGTGCGTATAAAGATGTTCAATATGAAGAATGTAATCTGCTTATAATTTTGTGCAAATTTAGAAAAATTATGATTGTAATAATTTTTTTTTCTATTTGCCTCAACAAATATTTTCAGTGAATAGTGTGTACAGCTTCTGAAAAAAAAAAAAAAAAAAAAAAAAAAAAAAAAAAAAAAAAAAAAAAAAAAAAAAAAAAAAAAAAAAAAAAAAAAAAAAAAAAAAAAAGAAAAAGCAAGACCCTGGTGTCATCATTGCTTAATTCTACCATTCATTTAAAGAAAACCTAACACCAATTCTCTTGAAACTCTCAAAAAGTGAAGAGGATGGAATACTATCAAAGTCATCTTATCAGGCCAACATTACCAATACCAATGCCAGGAAAGAGCACAAGAAGAAAAGTATAGGTCATGCCTCTGATAAACATAGATGCAAAAATCTTCAACAAAATGCTAGCAAACCACATTCAACAGCACATTAAGAGTACCATTTACCATGATCATGTGAGATTTATCCCTGGAATGCAAGAATGATGCAACATATACAAATTGATCAATGTGATACACCATGTTAATGAAAGAACAGAAGCCATTTTATCATTTCAACAGCTGCAACTGCAACATCTTACAAATTCAATATCTTTTTAAATCATTAATTACTCTAACCAAATTAGTTATAGAAGTTATAAACCTGAACACAGTAGAAGCCATTTATGACAAATCCACAGCTCACATCAATTTTATTAACAGAATGTTGAATTTTGCTTCCTAAGCTCAGGAAGAAAACAAAGACACCCACTCATGTTGTTACCCAAAGCTTGATCCTTGTTGCCAATGCCAACACAATGAAGGGGACATGGTATTAAGAAAATTAAAAAGAAATATTATTGTTTTTTTTTAACAAAAAAGAAATACAGGGATTCCTTTCCAAGAGGCGGTGATTCTGCCCATTGGCAGAAACAGGAGGCTTTTAAAGAGGTGACTCAAAGACTATATTCCATGTGTTCTCCTTGCAGTTGTAATTCACTTGTTAATTTGGAAGATATTCATTTTGGAGATCTTCTGGTACTATCCCCAATGTCTGTATTACTTTGTTCCTATGGTGGTTGTTTACTCAAGGACAGATAAATCTGCCTCAAATGAGGAAAAAAAGTAACCCTGTTTCCCCTGAGATTAGGGAGGGAGAGAGAGTAGGAAAAAGCAAAGATAGAGGAAGAGAAGGAAATATGTGCATTTAAAAACTAAGTTGCAGCAGCAGAGCAGCAAAAGCTATGTTCAAAACACAAAGTGGACCACTGTTTTAGTTCCCCACTGTCAATTTCTACATTCCCTTTCTACATAAAAATGGGTGAAGACCTTACAAAGCTTCTTCCTACTAAAAAGGGTAAAGTTGGGGAAAAGAAACCAAATTTCTTGTTCTCTGTCAAGTTAGGCATGGACAATTAAAAGTATTCAGCACAAGAGCAGTCCAGAGGTCCACAGTGTCAGATGACAGGTGACTGAACATAGCATTCATAAGATAGAGATCATCCTAGACAATAATAACAAGACAGAAAATCATTACCTTTTTGTAAGCAATTAGTACAAAAGCAATTAGAATTTCAGCCAGTCCCTGAAAACCACAAAGACAGTAACTCAACTATGTCAGTGAAAAACAGATCAAGTTTATCAATGTAGGGGAATAAGATGATATGAAGGTCTAGCAGATCAGGTTCAAATTAACTCAGAACAAACTTGTGACTCTAGAGTCCTTTGTGATCATCATTATTAGGCACTTCCTTACAAGAACCCTTCCTTTATAGCCTCCAGATTTACTTTGGGTAGGGCTGTCAAAAGTGTACATTTTAAGTTACATTTAAAAAACCTCATTTTTCATATAGGACTGTGATTAGGCTATACACTCATGTCAGCTGTTAAAGATCAAATTGGTCAATTTTAGGTTGGTTTAAGGTGGCCAAAGGGAAAGAAGCATCAAGCAGCCTTCATGCACAAAAAAAACCAATCAATCAGATGCAGACACGTAAGCAGTAATGGCGTCTCCTACCAATCAGCAGACTTCTTCTGACTCATCTTGGAAAGACACTGGATCTTTCCAAGCAGGACAAACCCCAAGGGAACATGAGACTCCAATAACTCCTTTTCCTGCCCCAAGCCCTCCCCTTCCTGCCTTGAGTCCTTAAAATTTCTATACCATGGGCCACTTGTGTGATTCTCCCAGACCCGCTCTGTGGGACTGAGGAGTCTTGCCCAGGAGTGTACCTCAATAAATACTTGCTCAGTGGTTTTAATTTGCTTCTTTTTGGTCACTTGGCTTTATAGTCAACACAAACCATGTTTCTATCTACTGCTTACTAAGAGTCAGCTGAGATTCCTCACAGATCACACTTGAGTATGTGTGTAAATCCTCTTGGCTTCTTTAGCTTTCCTGTATCATTGGTGCCATCTGCCAAAATGGCCCAGAATTTTGTAACCATACATGTCTTCTTTTAGAATCATCAGGGACATTTTTATCTCCGATGACCTTCCTTTTGCAGAATGTGCACTTGGCTTTCTATTCTCTAGGGTTCACTTGATTTCCCTAAACAGTAGGGTTCACTTGATTTCCCTAAACAGTGGGTGTCTCACCAGAGTTGCAGGGACCAAAAAGGGTTCCATCATTCTTTGTGTAAATGACCTTAGAAAGAAGGGCCAAAATGTTGGCTGCTTTTTCCTTGGCCCTTTTACTTTTTTGACATGGGTCTGCAAGTTTTTGGTTTTAAACATCTGACAGGCCAGTTTAACTAGTCTTAGAGTGGGAGTAACAGGTTATAACTTCAATATATACAACTTTACAGTTATCTGCTTCAGTTCATTGGAGTGGGTATTAGTGTAAGGTATCAGTTTTATAGCTGATGACTTATTATCTCAACTCAAGTTTGATTTGAAGCAGTACAAAAAAACACTGCAAAATAATAATAGACAACAGTTATAAAGTTTACAAGGAAAATACAAGATGACATTAATGAAGCAAAGAAAATATTCAATTTGTGTAATAGCTATGAATCATGAAAAATGATTTCTATAATATTGACACTTTAGTTAGTTCTAGATTATAGCCTTTGTTATTTTGAGATCAGAGTAGTCTTTACCACAAAAAAATCAATCTTTTGAACACAACTGAAAATGAGCTGACATTTAGCCTATTTTGAAGCCATTCTAACATGGAGTAAGTTGAGAAGCAGAGCCATATCTCAGATAAGGTGGAGCTCATGACAAATAACACAATACAACATTACATAAGAATCTTGAATCAAATAAAGTCTAAAAGAATGTTTAACTTTCTTTTTGTGAAAAAAGTGAAAAAATGCTCCTATGTTTTACAATGACATGTTTAAACATATTAGGCTTCCTTATTACCTTTCAACAATACATTTATATTCCAATTCCAAGGTGACGAATAAGACAACTTTCTATAAATACTACTTATTTACAACAAGTTACCATTTTTAGCTATAAAACATCAAATTACATGAATAAATACCAACCAATTTTGTTATTTCTATACAAATACAAGGCTATTGCTAGTTTGGAGAACACAACATGATAAAGTACTCTTCTCTAAGCATTACATTTAACTAAATTTAACTTTTAAAGTATAATTTAGAATGCATAGTGCATGAAAACAATAATCATATGTCTGAATGGGTTAACAGTACTAGTAAAAATTGAAGGATAGCCTTAAATCACTTAAACATTTAGGAAATAATGTTATTGATCAGATATAGACTTAGTCAAAGCAAACAGATATAAAACAGGTCTTAAAATGACAGTGTGGGCCTTCTATATCAGACATAATGTATAAAAATGAGCACTTATTGGTTACCTTGCCAGTAAATGTAGACAAATGTTCATTTTATAAACTTTTAATTGAAACTTAGAAAAGGCTGAGCTAGATATAGTTCCCAGATGTATATTATATCTAGTCACATGTATTTATAGTGTCAACTGTATTTTTGTAACCTACAATAACAGGTGTTTAACCAGTTACAAGGTAATCATTTAAAAGACTTTGAAACAGGTAAAATCCTAATTCCTTGAAGACTTACTTCCCCCAAGTAATAAAACCTAACAGATACAAGAAGATTATCTTGATAGATAAGAACAGATCAATGTTTCAGACTTTGCTTTATATCAGTACATTAAAGTTCAAATAACTTCACCTGACTGTGATAATTATAGATAATTTATTCACAAACACAAACTTTTCGAGATTTACCTTCTGCAAACCTTCTGTGATTTAGACATTCACAAGTTCTTTACATACTTATCTTTGTTCTCTTTCATCTTGGACTTTAACACAAGAATATTACATTGGCAGACAAAATACTTTTTCATCCAAAACATTATTTCTTATTTTTATTCTCTTGTTTCATTCTAAAATATATTTTTATACCTGTAACTTCCTTTTGTCTTTTTGTTTCAAACTATTTCTTAAATTCAAATTCTGAAACAATTCTTATGAATTTTATCTGTGCATGTAATCTACACAACAAATTTTTTATCCCAGGAGAGAGATCAGACAATCTGGCATATACAAACTGTGCATTACTCTTTTATCTCTCAGATTAGACTCAAGGGGTTGGAGCACAGGATATTTTAACCTGATATCTCTCTCTCTCTCTCTCTCATTATTATCACAATGCCATCAACTTTAACTGAATTCCCTCCTGTCAATTATAATGAAGTGCCCCATTTTGGGCTTTTTCTTATACTATGTATATTGATATATAATGGAGGAAATATTTTTCCATTTTTTTCTTTAGGCTTCCTTAAAGATCCCTCTACAGAGACTGCCTGGAAAACACAGGTTGGTCTTATTTTCTGCCTTTTTTTTTCTGGGTCCAGCTCTTTATTCTGCCAGCATCCAGAATTTAGTTTTATGGCATCAAGTTTTATGGGATTTTCTCATAGCAAGAATTGCTTTGACCCAGTGATGGATATTACCTGGCCAAATGGGATGACATGTCAGATCTTAAAAGGGGACACTATTCCTATCCCAAGGTCCTAAACTATGAGTGCTGAAACCCACTGCCACATCCTTTTTGGCCAGCAGCCTCCATCCCCCTGGGGCAAAAGGAGCTGGAAGGCAGGGGAGAGCCCAGGTTTCTTTGGCCATTTTTTACAGTCCAGACAGCTTTTCTAGGATATTTTCCAGGGTTTTTCTAGTGTTCTTGACCCACAGTGAAATGATCTGTGGCTGCCTGGAGCCAGGCTGAGAAACAGTGTTGGGAGTGTAAGTTATGTTTCAATTAAATTATTGTAAATGGTATGAAGTATTTCATCTTCTTAAGATAATTAATTTAAAATTCATGGATTTCATAAGGATTGTTTCAGAATGTAAATTTTAAAAAGAATCATCATTAAGAAAGAGATAAAGGGAAGAATCCAAGATGACAGATTACTAGTCACAAGCTGAATTACTAGTCACTCTGTGACCTGGGATTAAGCAGTGGAAACACCATTTTTGTGACAGTTATTAGAGAACCCCCAACAGCTGCTCCCATGAAGGAATTCTGGTCGTATATGCAGGCGGGACTCTCAGCCTCAGCATTGTGCAGGGCCCCTGCTGCTCACCCACACAGGACCTGCTCCCAAAAAGGACCCCTGACATCAGTGCTTACACACTGTGCAGGACCCCTGGCTGCCCATCCATGCATGAACCCTGGCTAATGCTCCAGTGCAGGACCCCGGGCCTCTGCTCCCATGCAGAACCCTTGGCTGCCACTCAATGTTGACCCCCATATACCAGCATTGTGCTCCACCAGTCACCTTCCTATTGGAACACTTCAACTATTGCCATGGTTCCCTTCATGCCATAGCCTGCACCTGGAGACACTAGACAGGGTCTGGAGACAGGAGCCTCCACAATGCTGCATGCCACAAAGCTGCATCTCCAAACACATAGCCCAATACCACCACCCAGTCCACACTAGCACCCCATCTCTGAAAGCAGATGCCTCCATCGGGGGGCACTTTTGTTGTCATCTTGAATTATCCTCACTACTGCCATTCCCATCTTTAGTTGGGGCAACTCCCAACTTGTGACACCCACTGAAGCCCAGAAGCAATATCAAGGGACTTATAGTTCCCCAAATTCCCCCTCCTCTGCAGCCACCAACCCAGCACAGCCATTGCAGTTATGTGGCTAGTCCGTAGCTTGCAAAGCCTGGTCCTGATCTGCCAAATACAAAACAGTTCTCTGTGACAAATGCAATGGAGGAGGCCCTTTTCCATCCCTTTTTTAAAGTTTTATTAAAGATCCCTCTGCAGAGACTGCCTGGAAAACACAAGTTTGTCTGAAAAACACAAAGTGCAGCCCCCAAGACCTCCAGAGAAAGAGGTTTCTGATTGGGAAGTAGAAAAGTAGGGATGAGTCAGATACAGTTTAGAGACTAAATTAGAGACTGGGAATTTGGAGGTTGACAGGCAATATAAGGAGATATTACTAAGTGCTCACATCACAGGAGTGGGCCCCAAAGGAGATCCTTAAGGTGCAGTATTCCCACAGGAACTGGCATGTGATTTACCCCACCTCCAGGACCTCTGCCTCTAAGACCATCCCACCTACCCTAATAACCTTCATCATCCTGAGGGTGGAGTTACCAGCAAGCAACAGACAATCTCACTGGATAAGAAGGGAAATAGGAAAAATACTGAACTCCAACAGAAACAATCTTTTTATTTACCTTGAGATTTTTTCTATTATTGTTTTTTCTTCTTCTTCTTTACTCTCTCTTTTCCTGCCCTCATATCCTCAGCATCTGTGAAATCAAGTATGTTTTATGCATTATGCCACTGAGGACTGGGATGTCTGATTAGTATATTACAACTGTATTGTATATTTTTTAACTTCAGTTTTTATATTTTTAATTTTTCTTGATTTTGTTTGTTTCTTTTTTGTATTCTCAATTTTCTTTCCACTTCCTTGTCTTCTCCAAATCTTTTTCTCTCTTTTCTCCTGCTACTAGCCAACTTCTTTTGATTCCTCTTTCATGCTTTCTAAGATCTAATAACTCCATATCCTCACTTCCATTCTCTCTAACTTGTCATCCTACACCCTACCCACAGTTCTCTCTTTGTCCACAATCAGAAACTATAGACCCTTTTGCAAACCTACTGTTTATATTGTAGATAATAATTGAACTCACCATTTCTGTATATTGTGACAAAACTGTAAATGTGTTATTATAAGCCCTTTGGCTTAAAGCTGTATATCATTTGCATGGGGATCTGTTAATATTGATCTCTCCCATTAAAGAAGAGGTATTAGAACCCTGCAGGGGAACTATAAGCCTATAAGATAAAAACTGTATCATCTCAGATCCACAGTGCTAGAACAGAAGACACATGAACAACATGAAAAAGCAAGGAAAGAAAGTGCCACAAACAAATTAAGATACTACATTATTAGAATCCATGGCCAGAACAGTAAATAAAATGCCAGAGAAGGAGTTCAGGATGTACATAATTAAAATTTTCAGTGAATTAAAGGATGAGATAAGTTAGCAAACACAGCCATCTAAAGATCACTTCAATAAAGAGCTACAAAGTAAAATACAGGAAGCAAAAGATTACTTCAGTAAGGAGATATAGATTCTGAAAAAAAAATCAAACAGAAAACCATGAAATGAAAGAAATAATAAATCAAATTAAAAACTCAATAGAAAGCATCATCAACAGATTAGATAACTTGGAAGACAGAGCCTCAAACAATGAAGATAAAATATATAATCTTGAAAATAGAGTTGAACACACAATAAAAATGGTAAGAAACCATGAAGGGAACATCCAAGAATTATGAGATAACATGAAAATACCAAATCTAAGAATTATTGTGATAAAGGAAGGCATAGAGTTACAAACGAAAGGAATGAATAATCTATTTAATGAAATAATATCAGAAAATTGTCCAAATATAAATAATAAATTAGAAAATCAAATAAAAGCGATTTTCAGAACACCAAATGTACAGAATCACAACAAATCAACATCAAGGCACAATATAATGAAAATGCCTAGAATACAGAATGAGGAGATAATTTTAAAATCCACAAGAGAAAGGAATCAGATTACATACAGGGGGAAACTAATTAGGATCTCTGCAGATTTATCAACCCAGACACTTAAAGCTAAAAGAGCCTAGAATAACATATACCAAGCTTGAAAGAAAATAGATGCTAACCAAGACTCTTACATCCAGCAAAATTAAGCTTTAGATTTGATGATGAAATAAAAACCTTCCTAGATAAACAAAAGTTAAAAGAATTTATAGCAAGAAAGCCTGTACTAGAGAACATTCTTGGTGAAATATTCCATGAGGAGGTAATGATAAACAACAATAAAAATCTGCAAAGGGAGGAACTACACTAAAGGAAAGACCAGTCAAAGGAGAAACCTAGTCAAGTTAAAAACCAAAAATAAACCAAAATTACAAGAAATACAGACTATGTCTCAATAATAACCCTAAATGTCAATAGCCTAAACTCATCAATTAAAAGACATAGACTGGCAAATTAAATTTAAGTAAAAGATCCAACAATATTCTGCCTTCAAGAGACTTATCTCACTGGAAAAGACATTCACAGACTGAAGGTGAAAAATGGGAAAAAATATATCACACACTTGAACTGAATAAACAAGCAAGAGTTTCCATCCTCATATTGGAAAAAGTGGACTCCAAACCAAAGTTAGTGAAAAGGGATAAAGAAAGTCATTTCATACTGCTTAAAATATCATACAGCAACAAGACATAACAATCTTAAATATCTACATCCCAAACAATGGGACATCTGTGTATATCAAACAAACCCTTCTCAATTTCAAGAATCAAATAGACCACAACACAATAATACTATGTGACTTGAACACACTTATCTCACCACTGGATAGATCTTCCAAACAAAAACTAAACAAGGAAATTATAGAATTTAATAAAACAATCAATAATTTAGATTTAACAGATATATATAGAATATTCCATCAACAATCAAATACACTTTTTGCTCAGCAACACATGGATCCTTCTCCAAAATAGACCATATGTTATGCCACAAAGCTAGTCTTAGTAAATACAAAAAAATAGAGATACTATCCTGCATTCTATCTGACCATAATGGAATGAAATTAGAAATCAATGACAAATTAAAAAGAAGAAGATACTCCAACACCTGGAGGCTAAATAATATGCAATTGAATGACACATGGATAACAAAAGACATCAGGGATAAGATAAAAAAATTCCTTAGAGGTAAATGAGAACTCCAATACAACCTACCAAATTTACTGGGACACAATGAAGGAAATGCTAAAGGGAAAGTTCATTGCATTAAGCTCACATATTAAAAGAAGAAAAAGACAACAAATAAATGACCTGACACTACATCTCAAAGCCCTAGAAAAAGTGGAACTAACCAACACCAAGATAAGTAGAATACAGGAAACATTACAATCAGGGCTGAAATAAATGAAACTGAAACAAAAGAAACAATTAAAAAAACAAAACAAAACCTGGATCTCTAAAAATTAAAGCAAATTGAGAAACCCTTAGCCACCCTAAGAAAAAGGAGAGAGAAAACTCATATTCCTAAAATTCATGATTAAAAAGGAAATATTATGACAGACACTATTGTCTGATAGATAGAAGGCAATTAGAAATTGTTTTGAAAATTTATATTCCAGTAAATTAGAAAATCCCAAAGACACTGACAAATTTCTAGAGGCTTATGACCTATCCAAACCAAACCAGGAGTACATACACAATCTAAATAGATCAATTTCAAGCAAGGCTATAGAAGACATCATCAAAAGTCTACCAACCAAAAAAAAAAAAAAAAAAAAAGCACTGGACCAGACAGATTCTCTGCCGAGTTCTCCAAGACTTACAAAAAAATTAGTACCAATACTCCTCAAACTATTTCATGAAATTAAAAAGGAGGGAAACCTTCCAAACTTATTCTGTGAGGCTAGTATCATCCCAATACCAAAACCAGATAGAGACACATCGAAAAAGAAAATTTCAGATCAGTATCTCTGATGAATATAGATACAAAAATTCTCAATAAAATTTTGGCAAATCACATACAAAATTGTATTTAAAAAATAGTATGCCATGATCAAGTGCAGTTTATTCCAGGGATGTAAGATTGGTTTAACATATGGTAATCAATAAACATAATCCATTACATCAATATGCTTAAAGATAAGAATCATATGATTTTTTTCAATTGATGCAGATAAAGCTTTTGACAAAATACAGCACCTTTTATGTTCAAAACACTAAAAAAAATAGAAATAGTAGGAACATACCTCAACATTGTAAAAGCTATCTATGCTAAACCCAAGGCTAACATCATCCTCAATGGAGAAAAACTGGAAGAATTTCCTCTAAAATTGAGAACAGGACAAAGATGCCATATTTTACCACCTCTTTTCAACATAGTCTTTGAAACTCTAGGCAGAGCAATTAGACAGATGAAAAAATTAAAGGGATATAAATAGGAAAAGAAAAACTCAAACTATCATTATTTGCCAACAAAATAATTCTATACTTAAAGGATCCAAAAATTTCACCAGAAAACTTCTAGAATTAATAAATGAATTCAGCAAAGTAGCAGGATATAAAATCAATACCCATAAATTAAATGCATTTCTATACATAAGTGATGAATCCTCTGAAAGAGAAATTAGGGAAACTACCCCATTCACAATAGCCTTAAAAAAATCAAATACTTGGGAATCAATCTAACAAGAGAGGTGAAAGACCTCTAAAATGAAAACTATGGGACACTAAAGAAAAAAATTGAAGAAGACATTAGAAGAGGAAAAATCTCCCATGCTCTTGGATAGGTAGAATCAATATTGTCAAAATGGCCATACTACCCAAACTGCTATACAGATTCAATGCAATCCCAATTAAAATCCCAATGTCATTCCTTATAGTAATAGAAAGAGCAATAATGAAATTCATTTGGAAGAATAAGAGACCCAGAATAGCCAAAGAAATCCTTAGCAAGAAGAATGATGCAGGAGGCATCACAACACCAGACCTTAAACTATAGTAAAAAGCTACAGTAACAAAAATAGCATGGTATTGTCACCAAAATAGACAAGTAGACCAATAGTATAGAATAGAAAACACAGAGACAAACCCACATGAATACAGTTATCTTATACTAGACAAAAACATACATTGTTTTCTCTTCAACAAATGACTGGGAAAACTAGAAGTCTATATGCAGAAAAATGAAACTAAACTCATATCTTTCACCATGCACAAAACTCAACTAAAAGTGAATCAAGGACCTAGGAATTAGACCTTAGACCCTATGCCTATTAGAAAAAAGAGTAGGCCTACACCTCTATCACATCAGATTAGGCCCCTAATTCCTTAACAAGAGTCCTAAAGCACAAGAAATAAAATCAAGAATCAATAAATGAAATGGATTCAAACTAAAAAGCTTCTTCACAGCAAAAGAAACAATCAATGAGGTGAAGAGAGAGCCTACATATTGGGAACAAATTTTTGCCACATGCATGTCAGATAGAGCATTGATCTCCAGGATATATAAAGAACTCAAAAAACTTAACACAAAAGAAACAAACAACACAGTCAATAAATGGGCTAAGGAGCTGAACAGACACTTCTCAGAAGAAGAAATACAATCAATCAACAATGTATAGAAAATGTTCAACATCTCTAGCAATTAGGGAAATGCAAATCAAAACTACTCTAAGATTTCATCTCACTTCAGTCAGAAAGGCAGTTATCAAGAATAGAAGCAACAGCAAATGTTGGAGAGGATGGAGGGGAAATGGCACACTCAAACATTGCTAGTGGGACTGCAAATTGGTGCAACCAATCTGGAAAGCAGTATGGAGATTCCTTAGAAAGCTAGGAATAGAACCATCATTTGACCCAGCTATCCTACTCCTTGGTCTATACACTAAAGACTTTAAAATAGTATACTACAGCAATGTAGCCACTTCATTGTTTGTAGCAGCATAATTCACAATTGCTAAACTGTGGAAGCAACCTAGATGCTCTTCAATAGATGAAAGGATAAATAAACTGTGGTATATATACACAATTGAATATTACTCAGCATTAAAAGAGAATAAATCATGGCATTTGGAGGTAAATGGATAGAATTGGAGAATATCATGCTAAGTGAAGTAAGCCAATCACAAAAAAACAAAAGTCAAATGTTATTTCTAGAGAAATAGAGGAATTTTTGATGGGGAAAAGTGGAGGGAGGGAAAGGTAGGGAGCATGGGGGGAGGAAAGATGAAATGAGATGGACATTATTCATATCATATCAGGAAACAACATATGAGAACTTTGTAAAAGAACATTTAAGAAAGAGGTAAAGTTTAGTTTAAGAAATAAAACATTCTACATAAGATTTGTCAAAAGCTCTGCCTCACCTGAATTAAGACTACCTCTCACCTTACTCCATGTTCGAATGGTTCTAATGTAGGCTAGAATTAAATTTGATAAAGTTAAGTTTAAATATATATTTTTGTTGTTTTAAAGACTACTATGTTCTCACAATCATCAGAGCATATAATATACAACTATGTCAAGATTTGGGATTATAAAAATAATGTCTCTCTGTTTATAGCTATTATACAGTTTGAACATGTTTTTTCATTTGTTAATTTTATTTTGTATTTTCCTTGTAAATTTTGTATCTATTGTCTGTTAGTGCCTCATAGAAGTAAAACTTCTAATATAACATCATGAGTTAATTTAAAATAATGAACCATCACCTATAGGACAGACAGGGTGTAAAGCTCACTTCCACTACTAACTGAGCCAAATTAAATGGAATGGGTGAATAACTGTAAGGTTAGAGTTTTACATATACACCCGAGTACTCCAACTTTAAGATTGGTGAAACTGACTTGCTAGATGTTTAATACCAAAATGTGGAGACTAAATTTATGGAAGAAAAGGGACAAGAAGTAAATAGTTAATATTTGGTTTTTGCCCTCTGAGTCAGCTTGAATGCTCTGAGTCAGCTTACACCCAGGGAATAATGAGACTTTCCTAAGGGATTTTCAACACTGGGCAACATGGCCTCCTGCTTGGTGGGAACCATAAAACCCCAGAAAACAAAAAGCCAAGTAGTTTACATACTGAAAAGAGGAGGGCAATTGTAGAGGGAAATGTCCCTGATGCTTCCAAAGGAAGTATATTGTCAACAATACTCTAACCTGCCCTGGCAGATGGCACTAAAGGAGCTGAGAGCCTACTCTCACATTTCCAAGAGTGATCCCCTGAGGGAACTTAGCTGATTTTTTAACACTTGATAGGAATGAAATGGTTTTCAACAGCTTAGTCTTAAACACATAGCAAAACAAGTTATAACCAAAACAGAGCCATACCTGGGCATTTAAAAGAAAAGATAATAGTTCTTTTCATGTAATTTAAGTAGTGCACTTGTATCAGTCTCACTAAGAGTAAATAAAGTTGGATGCTATTTAGGGCCTTCAAATTTTCATAACATCCTACATAGGCATAATCTGTGTTTGCTAGCATGGTTATCTCTCCCTAAGTGACAGAAATAAAAGCATTTCTGCTATACCCTGAAGATATGCCCATAAAAATGTATTTTACAAAAATCAGTTGACATTAAATATCTTAAATACATCTTAGGGAGGTACCTGTGAAATTATCAAAACTAAGTGCTGTATTAACATTCCTGATAACTCTGACAATGTAACTAATATCCCTAAAGCTTTACATTCTCAAACAGAGGCCATCTCCTCAACAGCCTTGTCGTGGGAATGATTTCTTAGCTCTTGCACTGCCTGGTGAAAAAATTACTGGTTTCTATCATAATCATGATATTCACTGACATGTTTCAGATTCTGCAACATTTATTTTGTATTCATCTTATTCCAGTGCTCATGCCTTCTTGTTTCTCTCATAGAAGCACCCATCTCTCAGATGACTTTAGAGCCTGTTATTTCCAAACCAGACCTTTTATCATAGACCCCTCAACTGACCCAGAACATTTTTAAAAGGGAAACCCAAACTCCTTGCCTCATGTCGCCTCCTCTTAGCCTGAAGTAGCTAAAGAAGTCACCATCTATTTCCACTAATAGCAGTAATGGTCACCTTAATCAGAGAGGAGAATGAGGCTGGGACAAAGAATGGGTAGGTGATGAACAAAAAAAGGAATTGGGTATATAGCCCTCCCTATCACCAATGTTTTGGCACAAAATAATTCAAGAGCCCTTTTAGATAAGGAGGCTATTGATAGTAGATTTGAAACTAAGTTGAATGCCTTAGAGGCTATGCTAGTGGACTTGGGTGATCAGATACAACATCCAAAGGCCAGACAACAATTACAATGACATATTGCTTATTGATTTATTTGTGTAACAATTATCCCCTCCAATAGCTCCCAATGGGATTGGGAAAAGATAAAGATGCATCTATTAGGAATCTATCTGGAATCATAACAATGTTAGTGTAGATCTCTTACAACTGCATCACTACATCATAGTTGTGCAGGAAAGGTAGATTCCCATGTTATCTCCTTACAGATTTGCAGAAAAGCTGTTGGATGACCTGAATGGTTTCAGTCCTTGGAATATGCTGGAGCATACTGGATGGTATCTTTTAGAACTTATTTCCTTACTCTTAATTCTGTGTTTTTTTTTTCAATCTACCTCAGGCTCATATTATCCCAGTTCCAAAAATTCAGAGTAGACATACATTGGTTAGATTTAAAAAATATAAAAAGGAAGGATATGGAGAGTGGTGAATTTGACCATGGTCTTTGACTGCCTTGGAGATTTGGGTGCACTTTTTGCTGGGAACTTCCTGTGCAAAAGTGCAAGACAAGGTTACTCAGGAGATGTGGTAATGTCCTGTCTGAGGAAGTTCTGTGAAAATGCTTAGAACTATGTCAGTCTAGATCTTGAGTTCAGACACCACCTGCCAGGGATAGAGTTCTGAGCATAACAAGATAACTACAATATTCTGCAAGCACTGTGACTTTCAAGCCTGCTTGCTCTGCACAAACTTTCCCACAAAAAATCTTTTGATATGAAATCTACATCACAAACATGCTGTGTTGACTCTGGGTTGCTGTTCCTACATCAGTGGTTGATATCCCACTTGTTTCCAGATTTATTTTTGTAAATGTGCATTTTTCTTAACTCCCATCACCCCTCACCTGTCCTTAGGGTTTGACTGTATGTCACAGCAGTGGGTGAGCAAAAAAATATAATGTGGAAAGGATTTACTGAAATTTAATACTGAACATTCAAAGTGGATGGGGGAACTCAAGAGGTTGGATATAATAAAATAAGAAATCATCAAGTCAAGCCACAGCTGCTACCACAGCCAGAGGCATTAGCCAGGGTAAACCTTCCAAGAACAAAGTGCAGGGATAAGGAAATTAAAAGAACCAGCATTTTTAGAAGGCCTGGGGCAGGTGTGGTTACCACTTGACTAAATTTAATGGCGTGCTGCACAATATCCTCATGCCAGAGAAAAACTCCATCTCTTCCAGCTGCATGCAAAAGACAGAGAAGAAAACATTTTGCAGTCATGTCACAGGGGCTGGTAAATGGGGGAGCCAATACCTAATAAACTCAAATTTGTCTTAAAATACATGTCTGGCATACCTACACTGCATAATCTAGAATGGACTTAAGTGACAGGAAAAAAATTCAAACTTAGAGAGAGGTTTATGCAGGGACCACTGGCTTTGGAAACCCACCCAAATCTTCCCCTCCCCTTCCAATCTGGCTGCTTGCAGGACCAGGTGGAAGAGACATGTCTGGCCAGGAATCCAGAAAGGTGGGGGTGGGAGATACTGAGTTTGGAGACTGAGCCCCAAACCAGGAAACATGGGGTCCAAAGTTGATGTTACAGACTAGGCATTGACATTTCTTCAAATGAGTGGAACACAAGGGAGATCCCCGGGTGCAGTCTTCTAATGTAGACTGGCAATTGATGGTCCCTTGAGGTGCACTGATTTAAAATCTTCAGACAAATTGGCATTTGGTGAAGAACATAAAGCCCACCTAAGCCTGATTCCTACCAACAGGAATTTTGCATACAGGATTACCATTCACAGTCCAGCAATACATCTGGAGGATGGGGTATCATGCTCCAGAAGATCCCACCTAACACTGCTGAGAGAAGCTGAAAATCTTTTAAACTACAATGAAAGCAATTCTTTAACTTTTCATTGATATTTTTTTCTGTTTTTCTTTTTTCCTTTCTCTGTTTAATTGTGACCATGATGGTCACAAATGCCATGACAGGCATTTAATATAATCATATTTGTATTTTTTGTTATTTCTAGCACTTTTGAAGCTAGTTATTTTTCACCAATCAGGTTTTTGAGGACTAGAATATTTTGTTAGTACATTTCAGTTTTATTTTGTATTATTTTTTATATTTTTGTTTTATGTATTTTTCTCTCACTTGTCTGTTTCTTTGATTCACTTTTTTTCCTATTCTTCTGGTAACAGCCCATCTCTATCATTCTCTCTTTCACTCTTCCTTTAATTACTTTTTAAAATCTTATCTTCTCCTCCCTCAAAATCATCATATTCTATTTCACTCTGTTCTCTTTCTGTCCATCATTCAAAATTGTAAATCCTTTTGCAAACTCACTGTTTTTATTGTGGGCAATGACTGATTATATCATTTCTGTTTATTGTGTCAACAAACATTGTAGACATCATAGCAAGAAATATGTGTTTTAGTTATGTGTATTGTTTTCATTGGTTATTGTTATTATATTTCTCCCCATAAACACTAAGGTACCGGAAAACTTCAGGGACAGTATAAATCCACAGGGTAAAATCTCTGCTGCCTCAGACTCATACTGTTACATGGATAGATTCACAAACAACATGAAAAAACAACAGAACAAATTACTCCAAACAAACCAAGATTCTCCCAGAATGGAAACCCTCAACACAGTCACAGTGGAAGAAATGTCAGAGAAGGAGTTTAGAATGTATATAGTTAAACTGACTTGGGGGTAAATGGTGGTGTAAGGAGTGACCTTAGAGATAAAATACAGGAAATGAAAGATCACTTCAATTAAAAGATAAACATTTTGAAAAAATATGGAAATCATTGAAATGAAGGAATCAAAAAACTAATTAGAAATTCAATGTAAAGCATCACCAACAGACTAGACAATTTAAAAGACAGAACCTCAGCCAATGAATACAAAATATATCTTGAAAATAAAGTAGACTGGAGAAGTGATGTTAAGAGACCATAAACAAAACTTCCATGGAATATGGGTTAACTTGAAGAGACAAAATTTAAGATTTATTGAGATAAGTGAAAGTTAGGAGATGCAAACTAAAGAAATGCACCATGTTTTCAATGAATACTATCAGAAAACTTTTCAAACCTAAAAAATCAAAAGGAAAATCAAATACAGGAGACATTTAGGACTCCAAATATACATATTACAACAAAACTGCACCAAGGCATATTAATATAAAAATATCTAACATATGGAAAGAAATTTAAATGCTACCAGGTAAATTGACAAGTCATGTTTAAGGTAAAACCAATCTAGGTATCAGCTGATTTCTCAATCCAGACCTGCAAAACTAGGAGGTCCTGTAATAACATATACCAAGCTCTGAGATAAAATAGATGCCAGCCAAGAATCCTTTATCCAGCAAAATTAAGCATCAAGTTGGAAGATGAAAGAAAATATTCCATGATAAACAAAAATTAAAAGAATTTACAACTAGAAACTTGCTTTACAGAATATTCTCAACAAAATATTCCATGAGATGAAATGGAAGGAAAAAAATGAGAAACAGTAAATGAAGGAGCTACATATGTGTACAAAACAAACTCTGCTCAATTTCAAGTACCAAATAAATCACAACACAATAATAATGGGTGACTTTAACACACCTCTCTCACCACTGGATAGATTCTCCCAACAAACCTAAATAAACTATAGAACTGAAAAATACAATGAAGAAGTTAGTCTTAAGAGATACATATTGAATATTTTATACATCAATGACTGAATACATTTTCTTCTCAGCAGCACATAAATCCTGCTCTAAGTATATTTTGTCCACATAGCAATGCTTAGCAAATACAAAAAAAAATAGATAATATCTTGCAATCTATCAGGTCATAATGGAATAAAATTAGAAATCAATGATACAATAAAAATATAAGGTATGGGGCTGGGATTGTAGCTCAGTGGTAGAGCGCTTGCCTCGCATGCATGAGGCCCTGGGTTCGATCCTCGGCACCACATACAAAGCAATAAAATAAAGACATTGTGTTCATCTACAACTAAAAAATTTTTTTTAAAAAAATATAAGGTACTATAACATCTGGGAACTAAAGAGTATGCAATTAGATGAAAAATGAATAGCAGAAGAAATCAGGAATAAAATAAAAAATACTTAAAGATAAATAAGTATAATACACAACATATCAAAATCTCTGGGACACTATGAAGGCAGGGTTAAAAGGACAGTTCAAGGCATTGAACCCATTCATTAAAAGATTAGAAAGTCAAGAAATAAATAATCTAACACACATCTCAAAGCCCTAGTAAAAGAATAGAAATTAACACCCAAAGCAGGAGAAGACAGGAAGTAATTAAAATCAGAGCTGAAATCAATAAAATTAAAACAAAAACTTTGAAAAATCAATGAAACAAAATTTGGTAGTTGGAAAAATAAATAAAATTGATAAACCATGAGTCAAGTTAATGAAGAGAAAGAAAACTCAAATTGCTAATATTTGTGATGTAAAAGGAAATATCAGAACACACACTACTGAAATACAGATGATAATCAGAAACTATCTTGAAAATTTATACTCGAATAAGATAGCAAATCCTGAAGATATCAACAGATTTCTAGAGAGCTATGACCAACCCAAATTGAATCAGGAGGACAGAGAAAATTTAAACAGATGAATTTCAAGCAATAAAATTGAAGATGCCATCAGAAGCCTACCAGTAAAGAAAAGTCCAAGACTAGATGGATTCTTACTGAATTCTACCAGCTGCTCAAAGAAGAACTTACACCAACACCCCTCCAAGTATTCCACAAACTAGAAAAGGAAGAAATCCTTCCATACTCATTCTAGGAAGCTAGTATTATTCTGATACTAAAGCCAAGGAATGGACAAAGAAACTGTGGTATATATACCCAATGGAATATTACTCAGCGATAAAAGAGAATAAAATCATGGTGTTTGCAAGTAAATGAATAGAGTTGGCAAATACCATGCTAAGCAAAGTAAGCCAAGCCCAAAAAACCAAATGCCAAATGTTCTCTTGATAAGTGGATGCTGATTCATATTGGGGGAGAGGACATGAAAAGAATGGAGAAACTTTGATCAAAGTGGAGGGAGGAGGAAGGGTGTATGGGGACAGTAAAGATGGTAAAATGAAATGGACATCATAGCCCTAGCTTCATGTATGACTGCATATATGATGTAATTCTACATCACATACAGAGAAATGAAAAGTTGTGCTCTGTGTACAATGAATTGAAATGCATTCTGCTATCATGTATATCTAAGTAGAATAAATAAATAAATAAATATATACTGAGACTTTATCTCAGACTAGTTATTATGTCAAGATTGCAATAAATCACTGAGTTGATGTTAAACAGGAGATGAAACTATCTTTATTCACCAGCTCATATTTCAGATTTATCAGCTGGTGGGCAAAGGGGCAGGCTGCAAGTCTACACCCTTTAACCTCCTCCAAGGGTTAGAGTACATCTTTATAATCCCAAACTACATTAATCCTAAGTGGCTGTTGCTATGATTCAAAACCATAAGCAAACATTATGAGATCCAAAATCATAAGCAGAAGGGGAAGTGGACCAAAGTGACCCTAGTTGAGTACAAGTTAAAAAAAATGGTTAATAATGTCTAAAAAATCATTCTCTGACAGGATACATTGTCCAAGGGAAATGGGAACCAAAAAGAGAACAATTTTACATTTTATACAAAGAGCAGAAATGTTTGTGTTTCTAATCAGTGTGGTGCTAAGCAGGACCATAATGGAAGAAGTGAAGTTTTCTTGTGGGAAAAGCCTTTCTTACATGACATAGAGTCTCAGGGAAAAATTGAGTCTAGGCATTGCCCATATAGCCTGGCTCATAACAAAGTCAGAACGGCAATTATCAAGAATACAATTAACAATAAAAGTTGGCAAGGATCTGGGGCAAAAGGTATTCTAATATATTGCTGGTTGGACTGCAAATTGATGCAACCACTCTAGAAAGAAGTATAGAGATTTCTTAGAAAACTTGAAATGGGGATATTTTCAAGATGGCAGAATAAAAGATGTCATGTTTCTCACTGATCTGTGGCTTGAAACTAAAAAAGCAGAAATGCAGCATCTCTACAAAGTGGATAAACAAAAAAAATAGGGGGACTTTACTTGAATTTAAAAATAGACAGTCAAAGCAGACTGGGGACATAGGAGATTGGATATAATAAAATAAGGAAGAAATCACCAGAGGCATGTCCAGTGTCAGGGCCATGCTGGAAGCACCAGTAAGAATGGTCCCTCTTTGAGCATAGTAGAGGGATAAGGGAATTAAAGGAACTCATATTTTGCAGAGGCCTGAGACATGTCTGGGTATGGAGCATTTACACATCAAGGAAATTGCCCAAAAAACTTGAAAGATGTACCTCAAATATCCATGTGTGGGGAAAGAAGCCACCATCTCTTCAGGCAGCATTTGGAGAATAAAAGAAGAAACCACTTTGCAGCCTCACTAAGGGGGCCAATAGTTGAGGAAATCAATTCCTGGCAAATCCAAGCTTGGCCCCAAATACAGGCCTAGTGAACACACAGTGTACAACATAGAATATGCTTAAGTGAACAAGAGAAAATCAAATATGGTGAGAGGTTTACACAGAGGACAAATGGTTTTGAAAACCCAGCCAATCTGCTTGCAGGACCAGCTGTGAAATATGCATCTGGCTGGGAACTTGAAAGTGTTTTGGTGGAAGGGATTGTTTGGAGACTGAAACCAAGACCATGAAACATGGGGTCTGAAGGTGATGTAGGGAACTAAGAATTAGCTCCCCCACCACATGAGTGCAACCTAGGGGAGGTCCCTGGGTTAAAGTCTCACAACATGAACCTTTATTGGGCACTGGAGGTGTGCTGATTTAAAGTCTCCAGATCAATTAGCTTCAGTAAAGAGCCTGGAGACTGCCTAAGTCTAAACCCTGCCTCCAGGAACTCCACCTATGGAATCACCTCTCTCACTTCAGGAATCCAAAGGGTGGAGCATCACACTCAGATGACCCCACCTAAAACTGGTGAGAAGAGAAGCTCAGAATATTTGGAACTCCAGTAGAAAAAATTATTTAACTTCATCAAGATTTTTTATTTTTATTCCCTTTCTCTGTTTAATTGTGACCTTGATGGTATATGTACATTTATACATTTTTATATTTTATTTTTTCTCATTTTTGAAGCCAGTTATTTTACATGGAGTAGTTCTTCATGAACAAGAATGTTTTATTAGTATATTTTATTTTTATTTTATTTTATTTTATTAGGAGGAAAAAATACAGACATTTCATACTGCTTTAGGGAATTATACATCAACAAGACAAAACAATCTTACATATTTATGTCCCAAACAATAGAGCATGTAAGTACATCAAATCAATCCTTCCAATTTCAAGCATCAACTAGACAACACAATAATACTGGGTGGCTTTAACCCACATCCCTCACTACTGGATAGATACTTCAAACAAAAACTAAACAAAGAAATTATAGAAGTAAATAATACAATGATTAATAGAGACTTCACAGAAATATATAGGATATTCAATCCATCAATAAGCAAATAGACTTTCTTCTCAGCAGTACAGGGATTCTGCACTAAAATGGAATATATCTTTGTCCACAAAGCAATGCTTAGCAATACAAAAAAAACCTTGCAATCTATCAGATCATAATGGAATAAAATTAGAAATCAGTGAGATAATAAAATGTAGAAGATACTGTAACACCTAGAGACTAAATAATACACTATTGAATGATGAAAAATACTTAGAGGTATATTAAAATAATGACATAACATAACAAAATCTCTGGACCAATATGAAGGTAGGGCTAAGAGGAAAGTTCAATGCATTGAACTCATTCACTAAAGAACAGAAAGTCAACAAATCAATGACCTAACATTATATCTCAAAGCCCTGGAAAAAGAAGAACAAATCAACACCAAAAGAAGTAGAAGACAGGAAATAATTAAAAATCAGAGCTGAAACCAAAGAAAAGGAAATCAAGGAAACAATTCAAAATTTGTCAAAACAAAAAGTTGGTTTTCCAAAAAAAGAAATAAAATTGATAAACACTTAGCCATGCTAATGAAGAGAGAGAAATTCAAATATGTAAAATTTATGATGAAAAAAGAAATATCATGATAGACACAACTGAAATTCAGATGATACTCAGAAACTATTTCAAAAATTTATACTACAATAAAATAGAAAATATTGAAGACATTTACAAATTTTTTGAGACAGATGATCTTGCCAAACTGAATCAGGAGGACATACATAATTTAAACAGATATACTTCAAGCAATGAATTTGAAGATGCCATCAAAATCCTACCAGCAAAGAAAAGCCCAGAATTGAATAAATTCTCAGCCAAGTTCTACAAGTTCTTCAAAGAAAAATTAAGTCCAATACTTCTTAAATTATACTATGAAACAGAAAAGGAAGAAACTCTCCCAAACTCATTCTATGAAGCCAGTCTCACTCTGATACAAAACAAGACAAATACACATCAAGGATAGAAAACTTCAGACCAACATCCCTGATGAACATAGATGAAAAATTTTCAATAAAATTCTGGCAAATTCACATATAAAAACATATTTTAAAATAGTGCACCATGATCAAAAGGTGTTTATTTCAGGGACACAAGTGGGTTCAACATAGGGAAATCAATAGACATAAAGGCAAGAATATTATGACTATCTAAATAGATGAAGAAAAACACATTTGGCAAAATACAGCAACCCTTCATGTTCAAAACACTAAAAAGCTAGGAATAGTAGAAATATACCCCAACATTTATAAAAGTTATCTATACTAAAACCAAGACCAACATCATTCTAAGTGGAGAAAAATTAAAAGAATTTCAAGAATTGGAAGAAGACAAGGATGTTCTCTTTGACAACTTTTAATCAACATCACCCTTGAAACTCTAGCCAGAATAATTAGACAAAAGAAATAAATTAAAAGGATAGGAATAGGAAAAGAAGAACTCAGACTATAACTATCTGCCCATGACATAATTCTATATTTAGAAGGTCCAAAAATACCACCAGAAAAATTCTAGAACTTATAAATGAATTCAGCAAAATAGCAGGATATAAAATTAATACCCATAAATCAAATGCATTCCTATATATCAGTTATGAATCCACTGAAAGAGAAATTGGGAATACTACCCCATTCACAATAGCTTCAAAAATAGAATATTTGTGAATCAATCTAACAATATAGGTAAAATATCTATACAATGTAAACTACAGAACACAAAAGAAATAAACTGCAGAAGACATTAGAAAATGAAAAGATCTCCCATGCCCCTGCATAGGCAGAATTAACATTGTCAAAAGTGTTATACAGATTAATGTCATTCCTATGAAAATTCCAATGATGTTCTTATCAGAAATAGAAGAAGCAATTATGAATTTTTTTTTTTGCTAAAATAACAGACCAAGAATAGCCAAAGAAATTCTCAGTGAGAAAATGGAACAGAAAGCATAAAAATACCAGACCTTAAATTACACTACAAAACTATAGTAACAGAAATGCCATGGTATTGGCACCAAAACAAAAACATACACAAATGATGCAGAACAGAAGACACAGACACAAACCCACATAAATACAGTTATCTCATACTAGAGAAAGGCACCAAAAACATACATTAGTGAAAAAGATAACCTCTTCAACAAATAGTGCTAGGAAAACTTAAAATACATATTTAGCACAGTGAAATTAAACCCCTATCTACCACCCTTCACAAAAATTAATTCACAGTGGATCAAAGAGTAGAAAAGAGACCCTGCACATAATAGAAGAAATATAGGCCCAACACTCCATCATGTTGGCCTAGGATCTTGTTTCTTCACAAGACTCCTAAATCACACAAAGTAAAATCAAGAATCAATAAATGGGATAGATTCAAACTGAAAGGCTTCTTCTCAGAAAAGAAGCAATTAATAATGTGAAGAGAAAGCCTAAAAATGAGAAAACTCTTCACCTCATGTACCTCAGATACATCATTAATCTCCAGGTTACATAAAAAATCTCAAAAAACATCATCAAAAAACCAAATAACCCAATCAATAAATGGGATAAGGAACTAAACAGACACTTCACAGAACAAGAAATACAATCCATCAACAAATATATAAAAATATTCAGTATCTTTAGCAACTAGAGAAATGCATTTCAAAACTACTCTAAGAATTCATCTCACTCCAGTCAGAATGGCAATTATCAAGAATACAAACAACCATAAATGTAGGTGAGGATGTGGGAAAACAGTATATTTATACATTGCTGGTGGAACTGCAAATTGGTGCAACCATTATGGAAAGTGGTATGCAGATTCCTCAAAAAACTTGGAATGAAACTACCAAGCTATCCCACTCCTCAGTTTATACACAAAAGTCTTACAACCAGCATATTACAGTGATGCAGCCACATCAATGTTTATAAGAACTCAACTCACATTAGCTAAATTATGGAACCAATGGAGATGTCCTTCAACACATGAATGGATGAAGAAAATGTGTTACGTATAAACAATGGAATAATACTCAGCTTTAAAGAAGAATGAAATTATGGCATTTGTCATCAAATGGATAAAGCTGGAGAAGATCATGCTAAACAAAATAAGCCAATCCACAAAAAACCAAAGGCTGAATGTTTTCTCTGATACATGGATGCTAATTCACAATAAGGGTAGTCCTAGGGAAGAATAGACTTACTTTATGTTAGGTAGAGGGCAGTGAAGGGAGGAGAGGAAGTATGGGGTAGGAAGGACACTAGAATGAATTAGACATTAATAACCTAGGTATATATATGACTGCATGAATGGTGTGAATCTTCATCATGTACAACCAGAAAAATTATATTACATCTATACATGATGTATCAAAGTGCATGCTCCTGTCATGTACAACTAATTAGAACATAAATAAATAAATATATAGATAGATAGATAAAAACTGAATAAAAAACTTGGAATGGAACCACATTTGACTCAGTTATCCCACTCTTCCTCACATTCCCAAAGGACATAAAATCAGAATACTATAGTGATGTTTGGCACATCAGTGTTTATAGCAGCTCAATTCACAATAGCTAAGCTATAGAACCAACCTAAGTGCCCTTCAACACATGAATAAATAAAGGAAATGTGGTACATATAGACAATAGAATATTACTCAGTCATAAAGAAGAATGAAATTATGGCACATGCTGGTAAATGGATGGAACTGGATGTGGGTTTTCTCAGGCAAGCCAGACCCACCAAACAGCTGAGGAGAGTGTGGCTTTGGAGTCAAAAGAATACCTACAGAGACCAGTTTCAATCTCCTTTATTTTTACAAAAGCAAGGTTTTGTCAGTTTCTAGTTGTTGGGCAAGTTCTGCAAAGAATTTCCTGATCCAATGAGGTATTAGTGCACTATATGTATTGTAACCAATGGGATAAAAGGTCAGTAGCACAAAAATAGCAGGAGAGGAAGATGTTGAACACACAAGGGAAGCCAGATCACCATGGCAGTGGGGCTGAGTGTGGTTAGTGTTCCAAACACAAATATTCAGGTTCAGTGTTCCGAGCCCTGAGAGTTCCTCACATAGGCAACATAGTCATTTTCCAACCTATGATCCCAACAACTGGAGACTATTATGTTAAGAGAAATAAGCCAATCCCAAAAAACAAAAGCCCAAATATTCTCTTGGATATGCAAATGCTCACTCATGATAAGTGGGATATGGGAGGAAGAGAAGTTCATAGGATTGGAAAAAGAGGAATGAATGAAAAGGAGGGGGACCAAAATAGGAAAGATAGTAGAATAAATCAGACATAATTTTGCTATGTTCATATCTGAATACACGACCACTGTAACTCTACATCTTGTACAACCATGAAAAATAGGAAGTCATACTCTATGTATATATGTCTAAATACATTCTACCATCATGTATTACTAAAAAGAACAAAATTTAAAAATGTAAACAGCAAAAGGAAAGACAATCATTCTTTTAATGAAATTTAAGAAGTACACTTGTGTCAACCCCACCAGAAGTATGAAACCTGGAGTCTATAAAGGAAGGATTCTTAGTCAGGAGTGCTTGATACCTAACAAAAGAGACTTTTAGAGTCACAAGCTTTTTTTGAGTTAATTTGAGGGCTGAAAAGCTTCCTATATGTTTATATAAGCAGGCTTGATTTGTGTATCTGTGCTTGCTACTATGGTTATCTAGCCCTGATATTTATCCTTGATTTTGGTATAAAAGGTGAAATGTGGCACATAATATATCTAATTAACTTTATCAAGAAACCCCCTAAGTGACAGAGATAAAGGGATCTCTATGAAGCACAGAGGTGATGCCAAAAGGAATGTGTTTTACAAAAATCAGATGGCATGAGATATCTTAACTGCAGCACATGGGGTCATTTATGACATTATAACAACAAATGTGTAAATGTTTCTAACAATACTGCTACTGTTCCTAAAGCATTAAATGGCTTTCATTCATAACCCAATACTAAGTTGGACACCACCTTAAAGGTTAATGAGTTGCTGTATTCATGGTTTTCAAAGACTTTTCATTAATACTAATTGCTTTTGTGCTAATTTATTACAATAAAATGATGCTTCATTGCCCTAGTGTGATTCCAGCCATATGTATACCCCACCTAGTAGCCTGTCAGCTGCTGTAATGAACCTCTGGACTACCCTGATGCTGCATTGCATTGAGCGCCCATGCCTCCTCTGATAGAAAACCATTCTTTAAATGTATGAGCTTAATGCAATGAACTTTCCTCTTAGCATTGCTTTCATAGTGTCCCCAATTTTTTGATATGTTTTGTCATTTTTTAAATTTACCTCTAAGCATTTTTATTTCATGCCTGATTTCTTCTGCTATCCATTGTTCATTCAATAGCATATGGTTTAGTTTCCAGGTATTACAGTAGGTTTTATTTTTTTTTCATTGATTTCTAATTGCAGTCCAGTATGTTCTCATAGTATGCAAGGTATATTATTGCTATTTTTGTATTTGCTAATAGCTGCTTTGTGGATTATGATATAGTCCATTTTATAGTAGGATCAATGTGCTGCTGAGCAGAAAGTATATTCAGTCATTGATGGATGACACATTCTATATACATCTGTTAAGTCCAAAATATTCTTTGCATTTTTTAGTTCTATAGCTTAATTAGTTTTTGTTTGGAGGACTCATCTACTGGTGAGAATGGTGGGTTAAAGTCCCCTATTATTGTGTTGTGATCTATTTGATCCTTCAAATTGAGAAGGTTTGTTTGATGTGTGTGGATCCTTCATTATTTGGGACACAAATATTTAAGATCGTTATTTCTTGTTGATGTATAATTCTCTTAAGCAGTATGAAATCTTTTGTCCTTTTTAATTAATTTTGAATTGAAGTCAACTTTATCAGATAGGAGAATAGAAACTACACTTGTTTATGAGATCCCAGTGAATGATATATTTTCTTCCATCCTTCTACCTTTAGTCTGTGGAAGTCTATCCCTATGAGGTGAGTCCATTGGAATGAGCATATTGTTGAATCTTGCTTTTCAAATGAATCTGCTAGTCTATATCTTTGATTGTGTAATTAGGACATTTATATTTAATGAAATTATTGAAGAAATGATGGTTATTCCTTGTCATGTTGATTTACTTCTGATTTTTAACTTGAATTAGTTTCTACTTTGTTTGACTATTCTTCTAGTGTGTTTCCTCCCTTAGCTGTTTTTCACTTTTATTTTTCATTTCTTCTTCATGAAATGTCCTATTGAGTATGTTTTGTAATGCAGGCTTTCTAATTGTGAAGTCTTTTAACTGTCATTTATCATGGAAGGTTTTTATGTCATTGTCAATTCTGAAGCTTAATTTTGCTGGGTATAGTATTCTTGCTGGCATCCATTTTATTTCAGAGCTTGATATATGTTACCCAGTACCTCCTAGCTTTGAGGGTTTGGGTTGAGAAATCAGCCAAGATCTGGATTGGTTTCCTATTAAGTTGGCCTACTGTTTTTCTCTGGCAGCCTTTACAATTTTATGCTTGTTTTGTGTATTAGGCATTTTCCTAATAATACGATTTGGTTTTAGTCTGTTTTAATTTTGTATTTTGGGGGTTTTGTAAGCATCCTGTATTTGATTTTCCATTACATTTTTTAGGTTTGGGAAATTTTATGATATTGTTGTATTGCAAAAATGGTGTACTCTTTTGATTTTATTCACCAGCCTTCATCTATCACAATAAATCTTAAATTTGGACTTTTCAGTTTATGCCATATTTCCTGGAACTTTGGTTCATGGTCTCTGAACATGTTTTCTCCATGGTCAACTTTATTTTCAAGATTATATATTTTGTCATCATTGCCTGAAATTTAATCTTCCAAGTGATTTAATCTGTTGGTGATGTTTTCCATTGAATTTTCAATTTGGATTTTGGTTCTTTCATTTTGAGAAGTTCTGTATGTTTTGTTCAGAATCTCTCTTTATTGAAGTGATCTTTCATTTCCATTATTTTCTCTCTGAATTCAATCTTTACATCATCTGTTAGTTCAACCACAACTAAGAAATATTTTTTAAAAAAGAAAGACAAACATACAAAAATAAAGCTGGGGCCAGGTGGAACACTGACCTCTGATGGAGCAGGATCCCAGAGATAGCACAGTACATTTATTATATAGGCTTTATCATCAAAAGTTATTTGTGGGAAAGTTTCTGCAATGCAGGCAGGCATGAAGGTAGCAGCAATGCAAGATCTTGTGATTATCTTCTTATTCTCAGAATTCTCTATACCCTGCAGGTGTTATCTGAGCTCAAGTTTAGGATTGATATAGTTCTTATCATTTGCAAAGAACTAGTTCAGGAAGTGCATTCCCATTCCTTCTGGGCACTCTTGGCCTGTACTTTTGCACAGAATGTTCCCTGGGCTGTGCAATCATAGACTCCAGAGTAGTCAAAGACCATGGTCCAAGTCACCACTCTCCACAACTCTTCCCTTTTTTAAAAAATAAAAATAAAAACAATGTATGTCTACTCTGAAGTCCTAGAACTGGAATCAGATTAGTTTGAAGTTGACTACAAGAAAATAACACAGAATTAAGATCAAGGAAATAAATTCTAACAGATACCATCCAGTATGTTTTAGCATATTCTAAATATTGAAACCATTCAGGTCATCCAACAGTTGTTCTGCAATTCTGGAAGGAGATAACATGGGAATCCACCTTTCTTGAACAATTATTATGTAATGGTGTAGTTGGAAGGCATCTACACTAACATTGTTATGATTCCAAATAGATTCCTAATAGATGCATGCTTATCTTTTTTCCAATCTCATTGGGAGCTATTGTTAGGATGGGACAATTGTTACACAAATAAATCAATAAGTGACTTGGCATTGTAAATGTTGTCTGATCTTTAGACTTTGTACCTGATTACCCAAGCCCACTAGCATAGCCATTAAGGTATTCAACTTAGCTTCAAGTATATTATCAACAGCTTACTGTCTTCAAAGGGCTCTTGAAATATTTTGTGTCAAAGTGTTAATTTTGGGGAGTGCTATCTAACAATTTCCTTTTATTTGTTAATCAGCTACCTGTTCTTTGTCCTGGTCTCATTCCTTCCACCCTCTAATTAAGGAAACTCTTACTTCTGTATGAGAAAATAGATGGTGACTCCTTTGCCTACTTCAGGCTGACAGGAGGTGACATGGAGCAAGCAGTTTGGGTTTCCCTTTTAGGAATGTTTTGGGTCAGTTAAGGGGTCTGATTAAAAGTTTGGTTCAGAAAGAACAGGCTGTAAAGTCGTCTGAGTTGTGGATGCTTCTATGAAAGAAAAAAGAGAATATGAGTACTGAAATGAGATAAATAAAAAATAGATGTCAGAGAATCTGGAGCATGTCAGTGAATATCATGATCATGACAGAAACCAGTAACTTTCCACCAGGATGTGGAAGAGCTAAGAAGTCATTTCCATGACAAGGCTTATAAGTTTTTTTAATAGTCATTCTTTAACAGTTTATTTTAACTTTCCTAATGAAAATACATTAATGTGTCAAAAATTAGCATTCCCATTAAAACTTCATTTCACTTTCTGAAAAATCTGTCAATTATTACTTTTATCTAAATCATAAGTACCCCCTAGTTGTACATATAGGTAAACAATGCCATTACTACATATTCAGTCAAAAATGTCAAGATAAAAATTATCTGATGGGAGAGAAAATTGTTGAGTAATATTTCCAGTTGCATAATGTGTTTTCAGCAACTTAAAAGTGTCCCTCAGTGCTTTTGTTTATTAACTACAAGAAAAATAATAAAAGTCCAGGGTTCTGTTTACCTAGAAATCACTACAACGCCAGGATTGCCTGAAACTACATATGGAGTGAGTGATGAAATGGCCTTCTGGTGTAATTAGCAAACACAGATAAGCCTTTGCAATACAAGGTATTTTCTATTCAGCTGCTTTGTCATCATCTGGGGACTTGGTATAAAGGCAAGCTCTCTGGCTGCACCCCAGATCTATTGATTCATAACCTGCA
Source organism: Geosciurus inauris (assembly GCA_004024805.1). NCBI lineage: Eukaryota > Metazoa > Chordata > Mammalia > Rodentia > Sciuridae > Geosciurus > Geosciurus inauris. Next base: position 31,092 of record PVHX01018949.1, read on the forward strand.
TTTTGAGAAAATTCTCCAGGTAATTAAAATTTTAAAATCACTGTTGTGGATAGTTTAAAAAGGTATGCAGAATTGTACAAAACTGCTTTGTTTTAAAGCATTTTGCTTTCTATGACACATTCTTATATCAAATAATTTAAATAATATTAAATCAAGGTCATAAACAAAAGCAAAAACATCATATCATCTAGTGAAACTCATGCTATCTATGGATATTTAAGTGTGAAATTTTATATACAACAGGATATACAATCGATGCTGTTTTGTAATATGTTTTTTCCCTTTCAAACAATAATACGTTGTGCTCATCTACCTAGGACAATAGAAAGAGCTATATGTCATCATTTTATTTATTTTTCTTTTATTTATTTATTCTAATTAGGTTATATATAACAGAAGAATGCATTTTGATTTATTTCACACAAATGGAGCATAACTTTTCATTTCTCTTGTACATGATGTAGAGTCGCACCATATATGTGTTCATACATGTAACTAGGGCAATGGTGTCTATCTCATTCTACCATCTTTCCTGCTCTCATGTCACCTTCCCTTCTCTCCCTCCCCTTCAAGTAATCAAAATTTCTCCATTGTTCCCATGCTCACCCCCATTATGGATCAACATACACTTATCAGAGAGAACATTTGGCCTTTGTTTTTTTTTTGTGATTGGCTTATTTCACTTAGCATGATATTCTCCAACTCCATCCATTTAGCTGCAAATGCCATAATTTTATTCTCTTTTAAAAATGTTGAGTAATATTTCATTGTGTATATATACCACAGTTTCTTTATCCATTCATCTATTGAAGGGTATCTAGTTTAGTTGTACAGTTTAGCTATTGTGAATTGTGCAGCAATAAACATTAAAGTGGTTGTGTCACTGTAGTATGCTGTTTTTAAGTCCCTTGGTTATAGACTGAGGAGTGGGATAGCTGGGTCAAATGATGGTTCCATTCCAAGTTTTCTAAGGAATCTTCATACTGCTTTCCAGATTGTTTGCACCAATTTGCAGTGCCACCAGCAATGTATGAGTGTACATTTTCCTTACCAATACTTATTGTTGTTTGTATTTTTGATAATTGCCATTCTGACCGGTTTGAGATAAAATCTGAGAGTAGTTTTGATTTGCATTTCTCTAATTACTAGAGATGATAAACTTTTTTCATATATTTGTTGATTGATTGTATGTCTGTTTCTGAGAAGTGTCTGTTCAGCTCCTTAACTGTCTGCTCAGTGCTCTAAACATTCATTGGTGCAAAGATAACCTCTTCAACAAATGGTGCTTGGAAAACTGGAAATCCATATGCAGCAAAATGAAACTAAACCTCTACCTCTCACCATGTGCAAAATTCAACTTAAAGTGGATCAAAGACCTAGGAATTAGACCAGAGACCCCTGTGCCTAATAGAGAAAAAAGTAGGCCCAAACCTTTATCACAATGGATTAGGCCCCAACTTTATTACTAGTATTCTCTTGAGGATTTTTTGCATCTGTGTTTGCTAGAGGCATTGACCTGTACTTTTCTTTTCTTCTTGTGTTCTTTCCTGGAATTGGTATTAGGGTAATGCTGGCCTGGTAAGATGACTTTGGTAGTATTCTCTCATCTTTGACTGTTGAGGAAGTTGGAGAGAAATTTTTTAGTTTTATTTAATGCCTGGTACAATTCATAATTGATGACATCTGAGTCTTGCTTTTTCTATGAGAAGATTTATTAATGATCAGTCTTCTTAATTGTTATTGGTTTGTTCAGATTTTCTATTTCTTTGTGAAATAGTCTTTGTACATTGTATGTGCCTAGAAACTGATTTGTTCTCTCTAGGTTATTCTTTTGGTTGCAATGTATTTGCTCATAGTAGTCTCCTTTCATTTCTGTGATGTCAGTGGTAATGTCTCCTCTTTCATTTCTTATTTTTGTTTCTTTGTGTCTTCTCTTTTTATTACTCATTGAGCTAAAGTATGTCAACTGTTTCTCTTTTCAAAAAGTACATTCTTAATTTTGTTAACTTTTCTATTGTTTTTTTTTCAGGCTCTATTTCACTTATTTCTGCTTTGGTCTTCATTGTTTCCTTCCTTCTCCTCCCTTAGGATGTGGGTTTATTAGGTAGAAATTCAGGGACACCAAAATTGATTTCTAGTTTTATACCTTTGGGAAGAAGATATTGGATATAAATTTGTCTTTGTAAATTTGCTGACTTCTTTTGGAGTCTAATATATGATCTATCCTGGAGCATGTTCCATGTGGAGTTGATTGTTTACAGTTTGTTTTTCATGTGGTAATCTTGTTTGGGGTAAATTGTACTAGAGATCTTAAATCTTTCTGTACCAAGTTTTTAAATCTTTCCTCATGTTTGGAAAGTTTGTTCTTTCTTTCTTTCTTTCTTTCTTTCTTTCTTTCTTTCTTTCTTTCTTTCTTTCTTTCTTTCTTTCTCTCTCTCTCTCTCTCTCTCTCTCTCTCTCTCTCTCTTTCTTTCTCTCTCTCTCTCTTTCTTTCTCTTTTTTTTTTTGATAAATAAATAAGTAATTTTTACCTTAGGCTTACAGATTCATCAAAAGTTACATCTATTACTTAAGATAAAAGCATCATAATCTTTTATAAGATAAATGTGTCCATAAGTTTGAAATATTAAAAGACAATTTCTTTGACTTGAGATTTCAGCAATAATGACCAGAGCATCTATAATGAATTAAGGGAACGATAGTTAAGAGAGATCACACAGGAAAAATCTATTCACTTACATAGAATGAGCAACTTAAAAACTTATACTAGTTTAAAAACTTATACTACTTTACTTATACAACTTATATTCGTATCTTTTAAACAGCAATATAGATAATTTGTATTATCAAAGGAAAGTATATTTAAATGGGTAAACTATTCAACAAATGCTTTTTTTTTTTGGTACCAGGGATTGAACTCAGGGATACTCAACCACTGAGCCACATCCCCAGTCCTATTTTGTGTTTTATGTAGAGACGGGGTCTCACTGGGTTGCTTAGCACCTCGCCATTGCTGAGGCTGGCTTTGAACTTGTGATTCTCCTGTCTCAGCCTCCCTAAGTGCTGGGATTACAGGCTTGAGCCACCACGCCCGGCTTCAACAAATGCTTTTTTGTTCATGGCACTCATCTGCATGGGGATGATTGATGGTCTTTGGCCTCAGTTTACCCAAATGCCTATTTAAAAAATACTTGATATATAAACCTATACATGGAAAAGCAGTGCAAGGCAAGACATTTGATCACTTACTTTATGCACAGGATTCTTTGATGGAGATGAAAATTGAATTTCCCCTCCCTAATGATTCTGATAAGACAAATAAGCAATGGGCACAGAGTATGCACAATGCAGCACCAGCAGAGTCAGACACTGTGGTAGTTCAGAGAAGGGCACCTGCTTCAGCCTCAAGAGATCAGGAAGAGTCTCAGGTGGAGGTGATGGCAAAACTACATCCTGAAGCATGAATCAGAGTAAAGATGCACATGAAGAAGGGGCTTTCCAGGGATAGGACGGAAAGTCCAGAGCATGTGCAAAGTCCTGGAGGTGAGAGAATAGAGATTCTCAGGGAACAGCAAGCACAGTGACAGGCATGCGGGTGTGACAGGAGATGAGGCTGCAGATGTTAGTAGGGAGGGGCCGGACATGGGGTTCTTTTACACCAGGCAAAGCAATATGGGCTTTATTCTGAGGGCAGCAGGGCACCACAGAATGTAGTGAAGTGGGATAGTGATAAAATCTAGTCATGGGTTCAGTTCCTTGGAGAAGAGGGCAGGCTGATGACAGCAGCTTCCAGAAGCATGCATTAGACATGCAAATTGAACCTGTGGAGAGGGAATATTTCACCTAGAGAAGCTGGACAAAGTCTGAAAGGGAACTGCAGAAAAAACTCACAGCAGCAGTGTTTCAAAGAGAGTAAAAGAAGGCAATGGTACATGCCTACAACTTCAAGTTAGTTCTTACCTCTGATAACAATTTGAGTATGAGCCGCTCTGGCTGAGAAACAAATGTTCCAGTATATTTTATAAACACTCTGGATCATAAGCAACCAAAAGGACTGTTTGAGGAAAAAAACCTAATACTGAGAGCCCAGACCAAGGTTTGAATAAAGGCTCAGCCAAGTGTATGTGGGACGACAACACCAAGTTCCAATTTCTTCAGCTATGGAGTAGGTTGCCATGACTGTCATGAGAATTAAAGAAATACAATGTTTGTAAAAATGATTAGGAATTCTGTGTACATAAATCATCATGAAGGAGATGACTTTTGATATCAAAGGAGAAATTCTAATGAGTTGAATTTTTTTTGTTTTATTTAGGCTTACATGTTAACAGTGTAAATTGATTCATTGTACATAGATAGAGGATAACATATCAATTCTCTAGTTGTAAGTTGTATAGAATCACAACATATATGCAGTCATACATAAAGTTAGGGTTATTATGACCATCATATTCCATCACCCTTGCTGTCCCCATGCTCCCTCCCCCCTTACACCCCTGTGAACA